>CALYLW010000646.1:160379-340066 GCA_944989445.1 Ampullaceana balthica | reverse complement strand
TATATAAAAACTGACTCATCACTAATTGAATTCTCCAACTTCGCGTGTAGGTAGAAGCATGAAACTTTGGGAAGTTGTTGAGTAGCCTCTCACGACGATCATTTGCGTAAAAAAGTTGCAATTCAGTCATGGGGGCCGGGGGCACAAAGACGTTTTTTTCATTATATGGGCTATATGAAAATTGATATTTAAATATTTTTTTTGCTCGTTACCACCACGGAAGTGTACTTAACAACCACCCAGAGTTTTATGCTTCTAACTACACGGAATTAGTGATCTTTAGGTTCACTTGTGTTAAGTTTAATGACTTTCTTAATAAGTTCGTTAGCTAAAGTTTAAATAGTTAATTTGTTTAGCTTATGTAAACATAAAATTATGTAAACATGAAATGACAACATAGGTCCTAGGCCTTTATATGCATGTCAAGATCATTGATTCTTAACTTTAATAAGTAAGTTTATAGTAATGAGCAAGTTTTATTATGTTGTTGAAAATATTCAAATAGTTATTTGTTAAGTATGTATGTGTATGCAACGATTTACTTTCTTCTTATTTTTTTGTATTTCTCTTGATTAACTTCATTTAGTGCCCTCCCCTTTTCTATACTAATAAAAGCCTAAGCCCCCTCTCACTAATGGTCCAACTTCCCATTTGACTAAAAGTCTGTAAAATTTACGAATCATACTAAAAACAATTAAGCACGACTCAACTCTGAACTAAAAGTAATGAGTAAAAATCACCCTTTATCTAATTTCCAGCAACAAAAACAGGAATTTTTTTTTACAAAATATAATGTCTTATCTGAAAACGGGAATCAAAAAAGAATTGAATCCCCTGGTGAAACAGCAACATATAAGATTTTGGAATCCATCGCTAAATGGACCGTTTTGTAGAAAGGGACAAAAGTGAAAAAATTATAGTCAATTTTTAGTCAAATAAAGTTAATGTAAAGGCGTATGCTTAAAATGAAGTCTTATAATGCAGTACTGCTCCAAAAATAAATTTTATACTTGTTTATAGTCTTTTTTAATTAGTGTTTTAATATGGTAATGATATATAATGCTTTTTTATATTTGTCTCTATGTTATACGATTTAAATTTACGGCTTTTATGTAATAGGTATAATTTTAAAAAAGAATTCAAGTATATTTTTGACCATGTTTCCCGATGGGACGTCATAGTTTGTAAATTATATTTCAAACACCAGATTTAGTTTCTGAAAAATAAATAAATTATTTACGAAATAGGAAAAAAAGATGCTATGTTTGACTAAACATCTATTTTTAAAATGGCTTTTGTTATTCCGCAACAGCGTAATGACCATGGCATATTCAATTCGCTACCCAACTTAATTAATTGCTTATAGGTTCACTTGTATTGAGTTTAATATGCTTATGTTTATAAGTCCGGTAGAAAGGTTTAAATTGTAAATTTATAAAGCTTATGTAATAAAAAAAACAAAGCATTTGGCCGTAGGCTTTTATATGCATGTAATAATCATTGATGATTAACTTTAATAATTAAATTTAAGGGATTGAGCAAGTAAAATAAGCAAGAAAAATTAATATAGAACACGCAACAAATTTTAAGAAAAACAAACGTATAGTTCCTCTAAATTACGATTAAGCTTTTTTGACTTGGGCAATTTCTTTCCACATAAAATACCCTCACATAATTAGTATTTGTTTAAATTAAAATTTGAGTCATTAGAAACAACATAATAAAACTCTTAATTTAAAAATAAATACCATACATCGTGTGACAAATGTAATGAAATAGTGTTAACAGATCTATACTATCAAGAAAGTATTTGTATAAAAGGCCACTGTTTTGTACCGCAAGGCCAAAACAAATATGAATGTTATTATAATAAAATTACACTGCTCACTTTTAGATGCGTGCACGAAAAGGTGCGCACCGTAATTTGACAATAAAAGATTTTTGAAAGCGCACAGCTAAAAATAAAGTATTGTAAAAAATAACGCACCAAAATGAACTCGTTTTGAATGCCCGCATGAAGCTGTTCAATATCGAAATGAGAATTTATTTTGTCTTTATTTGGCTCTACATTTTCTGATTATGGGCCCCCTTACCCTAGGGGTGGTCACCTGGGGTTGAAACATAGCCTACGACCTGTCTAGGGTCGAATGAGAGCCCCATGCAAAATTTCAGCATCCTGGGTCCAACGGTGTGGATTTCCATTGGTAACAAACAAACACACAAACAAACAAACACACAAACTTTCATCTTTATATATTAGATTGAACATACTGAAATGTGAACAAAGTATTTTATAATAGGGATTGTAGGGCGCCTACGGCGCTCAATGCAGCTGTGGGGCGCCTACGGAGCCTACCCTTTTTTTGTCAAAAGCCCAAGTAACTTATCATTGTTTGATAAATACGAAATATTAAACTTGCTGAAATGTACACAAAGTATTTTATAATTATAAATCATCAAATTATATTTTTACATCGTTCCCTTTTCAAAAATTAAAATATAAGCTAAAACAATGATGTCATATAATATATATATTTTTTACAGCGCGTGTTTAATTTATAATTATTTTGCACTTCTTTTTGCGCGCCTTTCGATGCACGCCTTGTATTAAAATATAAGCTAAAAAATGACGTCATAGCGTTCCACATCCTTCCAGCCAGCCAGCCAGTGACTTGGACTATTATTTAAATAAAATTTGTAAGATTTTTTAAACACTTCCCTTTCTATTGATCTAGTAGGCTAACAAGAAACAACGAAGTGCGTTGGTCATGACCCTATGACCCTTGACCTCAATATCCCTGGAGTATTACACACATTTATTTTCAATCTTATCTAAACTACGACAGACGATCTTTCTATACGGAACATTATTGCGTACTGGGGGGAGGTGAAACACACAACACCGTCACACACACATCCCCTCCCTAACTCAAAAAATGCTAATCATGTGTTTATTCTTGATCCTGACATACCACTATTGTACATGTACCGGAGGAAGTCTGCTGAGAGTGTTGAGTGACTGAGTTAATGCTTAGAAAATTGAGTGCGGCCCAAATATCAAAATTTGTCTCTCTAAATCAGGGGACTTGAAACCATGGCTCGCGAGCCAGATGTGGCTCTATCGATGGCTGCATCGGGCTCTCAGGGACGCGGTGGTCGAGTGGCAGCGCACTGGACTGTCGTACCGATGGTCACGGGTTCGAATCCGTGTGAAGGCAAGTGTTTGTTCCCGGGGCCTAGGGCGTCCCTGAGTCACCCCGACCCGAATGGGTACCTAACGCTACATGTAGTTAGGCGGCTGGGTAATGCGTGGAACCCACAAAGCCGTGGCCTGTGAAAGCTGCATCAATTGCCAACAGATCATCTGTCATGTTCTGTGGACGCAACTATCTTCTGCATAGAAGGAGCGTCTGTAAAGATAAGATAAATGTTCGATTATAAAAAAAACCCTTTTATTTAGACTCCTTTGATCTACATAGTAATTGCATATAAGAAACAGCATAACAATGTTATTAAAAAGAATTGAGAGACATAACTATTGTAATTTTAATATTGAAATTACAGAAATGCACAAATTTACTTGAATTTTTAGTTTTAAACATAATGTATGGATCTCACAGAATTACTTTTCAAAATATGTGGTGTTTATGGCGCTCTCAGACAAAAAGTTTCCCGACCCCTGCTCTAAATCTTATCCATAGCCCCTCCCCCGTCAGCCACCAACCCCTACCCCCCACCCACCCTCACCTTTAACCCAGTGACACAATGTTTCATTGTCGGCCTAAGTAATAGGGGATATTTTATTTGTGGGCGTGTGAACCATGCAATTTAAATAAATAGAAGTAAAAAAAAAGATTTTTTAAAACCACGTTTTTATAAGCGGACTAAAAAGAAGAAAATAATTTAAAACTTATTAGTTCAAGTACTTCGATTTAATATGACTAAAAACGTTTAAAGCTAAGATAATTTAATATGACTAAAAACGTTTAAAGCTAAGATAATTTGCGCCTGTGGATAAACTGTAAAATTGGCTCTCCACCCCGTTTAATTAACGTCTTACCCACGTTCACTTATTATAATGTACCGCCGTGAGCATCATTTCAGCGCCACTAAACCTGGTCCCTGGGGACATACGTACTTCCTTGCCATACCTCTCTACGCCTCTCTTAGTCTACACACCTCCTCCCCCCCCCGCCTTTATAATTCAATGCGTTAAAACCATGGATTTTGGAGCTAGCTTTTTAAAAATCCGTTCTATACTCAAGCTTATTATATATGTCATAGTTTACATGCTTCTTGGGCCCCACTTCTGTTTCTCTCTAGTTTACATGCTTCTTGGGCCCCACTTCTGTTTCTCTCTAGTTTACATGCTCCTTGGGCCCCACTTCTGTTTCTCTCTAGTTTACATGCTTCTTGGGCCCCACTTCTGTTTCTCTCTAGTTTACATGCTTCTTGGGCCCCACTTCTGTTTCTCTCTAGTTTACATGCTTCTTGGGCCCCACTTCTGTTTCTCTCTAGTTTACATGCTTCTTGGGCCCCACTTCTGTTTCTCTCTAGTTTACATGCTTCTTGGGCCCCACTTCTGTTTCTCTCTAGTTTACATGCTTCTTGGGCCCCACTTCTGTTTCTCTCTAGTTTCGCCACGAACTATTATAATTCTTTTTTTTAAAAACTATTGTTAAATGTAGTTTAAACTTTGTAGCGAATAAAATGCAGATGAGCGATAGCAATTCTGATAGTAATTATGATAGTACTTCTGATAGTATTTCTGATAGTACTTCTGATAGTATTTCTGATAGTACTTCTGATAGAACTTCTGATAATACTTCTGATAGTACTTCTGATATTACTTCTGATAGTAATTCTGATAGTACTTCTGATAGAAAACTTGCCACTTTTCATTGGCTAATAATTATGATCTTTATGAGCAAAAAGTGTTCTCTTTTTATATTAGAAATTTCAAATTAAAATCGTGTGCTAGCAATACAGCTGTACAGGTCTTAGGGTTGGCAAACAATGTTAATGCATTGCGGCGATGGATGTGCGTAGAAGTGCCGAGGAGGTGATTGCACAGGATGCAAAATAATGGGGGAAGAGCTGCAAATTTGTTTAATTTTTTTTATTCGTTTAATAGCTCAGCGCGGGTCATGGCCGTTCCAACTGAATCGGAATCTTCATTTGATCTTCAGCAGACACACACATTCTCTCTGTTCCTAATACACGAACTAAAACATTTTGCGAAAGGTCGTTCTCTTTTTGTGCAGCCAAACAGTGGAATTCTCTACCATTACAGACAGTATTCCAACTACCAAGTCCTTCAAGACTGCACTTAAGACACGTCTTTTCAAAGTCTATTTTCAAAATTAATGACACAACATTTCTTTTAATGATTAACGTAGCTTATGTGTAACATACTGTCATTTATGTGGTTATTATGATATGAATGTTTATTTAATTATTATATGTATGTTATTATCTTCATGTTAAGCGCTGTGAGTCCAGTCCCTTACTGGGATACAGCGCTATATAAATTATCAATTTATTATGATTATTATTATAACAAGGAAATATAATTTAAATTTAAATAAAAAAATAATAAGAAAATGATACAAGAAAAAAATGAAGAGAGGAAAAAAAACAACAGAAGATTGATTGACTTGTCAGGCCTCTACTAGAATGTGAACAAGAGCTTCAAGATTCAATACTGCTAAATATTAATAAATGGCACAAGTAATTCATTTAATTAAAATACTAAACCTAGAGTAGAGGAAAGAAGTAATAAAACATAATACATTAATTCTAACTTGGAAATAGAACGCAACAAACAATCTATTATAAAATTATGAAAGACATGGGGATAAAATCACGTTTCTTGTTCCATTCGCAAGAAGAGACATATAAAAATCCTCCTCTTTTCCGCCTTGTAATCAGGAAAATCAACACACTATGAACATTTCAAAACTTTAATAAAATGCAGGACTAGATTAAAACCATGGATAAGCGTTGAACGCAGTAATCATCTGTACAGAAGGAGCGCTCTTCAGTTTACAAGATACGATAAGATAAAATGATTCCCTAATTAATAAATAAAATAATTCTTTTTTTGGGCCTATACTACACAAGAATACAGCGGAAACTTGGAAGAAAGGATTGCTATCTGCCCACAGGCCCCAGTTTAAAGGCGAATCTCGGTTTGTAGGGATTGGGTAACCCTCGTAGTGCCATTGACTGTTGTTTAAAGGGTGCGCAATTATGGCTCTGGTAGATTATGAAACATAGCTCTAAAAAGCCAGGGCATTATTATTGTAGAAAATTCGAATACAATGGCTGTAACAGTGGCCTGACACCTCTGTAGCTGGTACAAGGTCATGTGGCCTGACACCTCTGTAGCTGGTACAAGGCGAATGTGGGCTGACAACTCTGTAGCTGGTACAAGGTCATGTGGCCTGACAGCTCTGTAGCTGGTACAAAGTTATGTGGGCTGACAGCTCTGTAGCCGGTACAAGGTAACGTGGCCTGAAAGCTCTGTAGCTGGTACAAGGTCATGTGGCCTGACAGCTCTGTAGCTGGTACAAGGTCATATGGCCTGACAGCTCTGTAGCTGGCACAAGGTCATGTTGGCATACATCTCTGTAGCTGGCACAAGGTCATGTTGGCATACATCTCTGTAGCTGGCACAAGGTCATGTTGGCATACATCTCTGTTGCTGGCACAAGGTCATGTTGGCAATCATCTCTGTAGCTGGCACAAGGTCATGTTGGCATACATCTCTGTAGCTGGCACAAGGTCATGATGGCATACATCTCTGTAGCTGGCACAAGGTCATGTTGGCATACATCTCTGTAGCTGGTATTAGGTCATGTTGGCATACATCTCTGAAGCTGGCACAAGGTCATGTTGGCATACATCTCTGTAGCTGGCACAAGGTCATGTTGGCATACATCTCTGTAGCTGGCACAAGGTCATGTTGGCATACATCTCTGTAGCTGGCACAAGGTCATGTTGGCATACATCTCTGTAGCTGGTACAAGGTCATGTTGGCATACATCTCTGTAGCTAGTATTAGGTCATGTTGGCATACATCTCTGTAGCTGGTACAAGGTCATGTTGGCATACATCTCTGTAGCTGGTAGTAGGTCATGGACAACATGGTGATTGAAATACTTTGTGTCACATAGAAATTAGCTGAGAATGAAGTAATAATGATAACAAATGATTATCGATTAAATAAATGTACATTGCAAGTAATTTCTATAACTTATATTGCTGATTTTTAATACACATTTAAACAGGTCCAATTCCGTTTAAGGTTAATCATTTGAATGGGATGCCTGAAGAAACCAGGAAAACCAACACTTCTTCAAAATTTAAAAGTCTAGTAAGCATGCAGGACTAGACACAAACCATAGATAATATTTTCTCTTATTAAGCCCATACAATCCGTTTTTTTAAAATTAATCTATTTAATTTATGATATTTTCAGGAATTCATGCAAACATTTGTTCACCTTTCTTATAAAATATACTAAATTTGGGGGCCCCTAAATCATCGGAGGCCCCTGGCTTTAGCCCGTATATCCCCCCCCCTTAATTCGCCATAGGTAGGTAGTATATGATATTGTAGGTAGTATATGATATTGTAGGTAGTATTTGATATTGTAGGTAGTATATGATATTGTAGGTGTTATATGATATTGTAGGTAGTATATGATATTGTAGGTAGTATATGATATTGTAGGTAGTATATGATATTGTAGGTAGTGTATGATATTGTAGGTAGTGTATGATATTGTAGGTAGTGTATGATATTGTAGGTAGTATATTGATATTGTAGGTAGTATATGATATTGTAGGTAGTATATGATATTGTAGGTAGTATATGATATTGTAGTAGTATATGATATTGTAGGTAGTATATGATATTGTAGGTAGTATATGATATTGTAGGTAGTATATGATATTGTAGGTAGTATATGATATTGTAGGTAGTATATGATATTGTAGGTAGTATATGATATTGTAGGTAGTATATGATATTGTAGGTAGTATATGATATTGTAGGTAGTATATGATATTGTAGGTAGTATATGATATTGTAGGTAGTATATGATATTGTAGGTAGTATATGATACTGTAGGTAGTATACGATATTGTAGGTAGTATATGATATTGTAGGTAGTATTAGTCTTGCTATCTCCTGTGTGTTCAAATGTGAACGAACGATCAATTTAATTATATTTGATAACGTGTTCGGATGGTCCTTTAAAGTCCTTCAAAAACACGATTACATTCTAATGGTAGTTGTTAAGAAACTAATTAACTTAATGCCACACAAGATATAAGTGATAGATAATCGCAAATATAATCGAATTTCGTGTAATTATATAGTCATATCCACTTCGCGGAGCAGTTTTTTTTTAAAACCAAGATTCTCTTGACTGATACGTATATCATAAAAGTCGGATTTGACCCAGAACCGTTCTTTTTGGGAACTGGTCAGTAGATTGAATGCAGGGGGATTTGTCTGTGATGATACAACTTTTCGGTTACAGTGATAATCGAACGTTTATTTGTGTTGTTTAGAAGCTCTGCCAATTACCTGAGATTCATCGACGACCTCAAGTTCGCACTGAAGAAGTTGTGAGCGTTCAGGACATTCGCGTTATTAGTAAGTGTGAATAACATTGAGCTGATCATTAGCAAAGGTCATTGAGAACTTTTCACTGATAAAATTTGTGTGGTTTATTTGAAACAGAACCTTTTTTTTTAGTCAATTGAACAGCAAAAAATTGATTTGCAAAGAGGTAAAAAAAAATATTAAAAAAAAATTACTCAATATCGGTTTGTGTCAAGTTTAGCTCAATAGTGGTTTCTAAAAGGTTTAGCTTAACAAACAAATTATTTTTTTAATGATTAAGATGTGAAACTTAAAAATGTTAATGATCTATTGTCTAATTTTAATTTTCAACCCAAATATTCAAGATATAATATTTTTTCATATACGCAAGTTTTTGTTGTTTTTAAATAGAAACTTTCCTGATTGTAAAAATAATAAAATCACAAACTGTATAAAAAATTATATAAGTTAATAAATGCATTTATTTAGCTAATTGCGTAAAATGCACTGTCGTGTGCCGTCAATTTGTCATGTTGTTTTTATCAGAGAAACAAAGAAATGGCGCCAATTTGACCCATGACTATTATCTACATTGCTGAATGTGTCGTCGCTGTCCTTTTCTGGGTTGTCTCCTTCGCTACAAGAGGCTGGCTGGTTGGATCGTCCAATTTAGGAAGTACCGATGTTGGGCTCTTTAAGACAAGCATTTACGTGGGCTCCCAGGAGATAGACTACGACACCAGCTCTGTCTTAAAGGACGTCGGTATGTTCTTGTCACAGCTTAGATGTCGGTATGTTTTTGTCACAACTTAGATGTCGGTATATTCTTGTCACAGCTAAATGTCGGTATATTCTTGTCACAGCTAAATGTCGGTATATTCTTGTCACAGGTAAATGTCGGTATATTCTTGTCACAGCTAAATGTCGGTATATTCTTGTCACAGGTAAATGTCGGTATATTCTTGTCACACCTAAATGTCGGTATATTCTTGTCACAGCTAAATGTCGGTATATTCTTGTCACTCCTAAATGTCGGTATATTCTTGTCACAGCTAAATGTCGGTATATTCTTGTCACAGCTTAGATGTCGGTATGTTCTTGTCACAGTTTAGATGTCGGTATGTTCTTGTCACAGTTAAATATCGGTATATTCTTGTCACAGCTTAGATGTCGGTATGTTCTTGTCACAGCTTAGATGTCGGTATGTTCTTGTCACAGCTTAGATGTCGGTATGTTCTTGTCACAGCTTAGATGTCGGTATGTTCTTGTCACAGCTTAGATGTCGGTATGTTCTTGTCACAGTTAAGACGACGTCACGTCAATTTAAATAGAAACCAAATAACACACTAAATATCTGAGTTGTCCTTAAAGTAGGCGTTATATGGAGTTATCCCCAAATAATTGCCCCGTATACTTAATGCCATACACGTTAATAAGTAGAACGTACATTCAGCGAGTAACATTAAAAACGAAAGAACGGTTGCATTGTACGCGGAAACTGGTGAACTCGCACAAGACTTAACTTTTGTAACACTTAAAAAAGCAAACACTACTAAATATTTTATTTAATGAATTCATCGTCAAAGAATTGATTTGCAAAGACATTACAACTTTTAAAAAAACTTTTGCATTTAAACATTAGACGTACATGCATATACCTTGTAACTCCTTATTAGTTGCTGGTAAAGGTAATGACTAACCATTTTACCACGTTTTTATTAACTTGCTTTCGTGTCTGTCCGCGATTTTTCAAATTTGCCAACGTAAAATTTAACCACTTGTGATGGTTCTAGAGAGCTCAAAATGTTACAACAGATAGATCTTGGATGACAATACATTGTATCAAAATTTCAGATCGATCGAATGTACCGCAATTAAATTAATTAATTAAGCGCCCGCCCCACGTTTTTAGTCATATTAAATCAAAGTACTTGAATAAGTTTTAAAATATTAAACACGACAATTGTTGTTAGATAAAAAGAATGACTAAACCTTTATATAACTCTTAGATTAAAAGCAATAGAGTTACACGCATAAACCTCGTAACTCTAACATTAGATGTTGATAGAGATGCATGACTAAAATTTTGTCAAAACTACATTAACATAAGCAACAATTTAAATTTAATAACTCTTTAAATCTTACTACCCTACTGATAAATAATTTATACAGTAACTGCTAAGCTCAATCCCCAAAGATGAGCATGTGATATTGTTGGGCGACTTTAACGCTAGAGTGGGTGCAGACTACATCTCATGGCCCTCTTGTCTGGAAAGATTTGGCACAGGAAAACTGAACAAAAACGGACAGAGACTCCTGGAACTATGCTCTTATCACGATCTCTGCATCACCAATACTATCTTTCAGACAAAGCCACAACACAGAGTGTCCTGGAGACATCCCCGCTCTAAAAACTGGCACCAGCTGGACCTAATTATTACAAGGCGCTCTGCACTGAAACATGTTCTCCTCACTCGAACTTTCCACAGTGCCGACTGCGACACAGATCATTCACTGGTATGCTGTAAGCTGAGATTACTGCCCAAGAAATCTAATCGATCCAGACCAGTAGGCAGACCCCGCATTGATGTGAGCCAAACTTCTCATCCCGACTAGAAAGCTGAGTTTATACAAACTCTCTCCAACTCACTAGACTCTGACCTGCCAGGCAATAGCACCAAGGAAAAGTGGGAGCATCTCAGACAGACCATTCACAGCACAGCCATGCAGATTTTCGGAAGAAAAAGGACCAAAAACAATGACTGGTTTGAGGCCAACTCTGCCACACTCACCCCTGCTATAGAAGAACGAAGAAGTGCCCACCAAAAATACAAGCACTCCCCAAACTCACAGAAATTGCAGGCATACAGATTAGCCAGGAGCAATGTTCAGAGACTACAGCTAGACAATGCGCAAACGACTACTGGCTCCAACTCTGTCAGAGCATCCAGCTAGCGGCCGACACCGGTAATGTAAGGGGGATGTATGATGGCATTAAAAAAGCCATGGGGCCTTCTAAGAAAGTCATAGCCCCACTGAAGTCTTCAACCGGAGAAATAATCAACGACAAGTCTAAACAGATGGACAGATGGGTGGATCACTATTCAGAACTTTACTCCCAACAAAACCAGGTAACCCAAGATGTGCATCGATGCCATTCAAATGGACTAATGAATTGACATATTAGTTGGTTCTATAACATCCGTGGACTAATGAATTGACATATTAGTTGTATCTATAACGTCCGTGGACTAATGAATTGACATATTAGTTGGTTCTATAACTACCCAATGGATTAAAAGCCAACTGGAATACAAGTCTTACTTACCATTCAGACAATGGTTAGTGTCAATTCAGTTAGTAGTATGAATACTTTACACTCTTCACGATTCATTGTATATCTTTTATTTTTTGTGTGGTTAGGTTTAGAACTTGGCGTCACCATTGGACTGGTGGCCACAGGTGGCGCTTTGTCGGTCATCTCATTGGGTCTTCTGGCTGTAACAATTTTGAAGAAAGAAAATATTTCATTTTTTGGATTTTTGGGATCATCTGCTCTTTCGGGTAAGTCAGACATGGCCACGATACGATGTTGTAAGTCAGACATGGCCACGATACGATGTTGTAAGTCAGACACGGCCATGATACGATGTTGTTGTCAGTCAGACATGGCCACGATACGATGTCGTCGTAAGTCAGACATGGCCACGATGCGATGTCGTAAGTCAGACATGGCCACGATACGATGTTGTTGTAAGTCAGACATGGCCACGATACGATGTCGTAAGTCAGACATGGCCACGATACGATGTTGTAAGTCAGACATAGCCACGATACGATGTCGTAAGTCAGACATGGCCACGATACGATGTCGTAAGTCAGACATGGTCACGATACGATGTTGTAAGTCAGACATGGCCATGATACGATGTCGTAAGTCAGACATGGCCACGATACGATGTTGTAAGTCAGACATGGCCACGATACGATGTCGTAAGTCAGACATAGCCACGATACGATGTCGTAAGTCAGACATGGCCAAGATACGATGTTGTAAGTCAGAAATGGCCACGATACGATGTCGTAAGTCAGACATGGCCACGATACGATGTTGTTGTAAGTCAGACATGGCCACTATACGATGTCGTAAGTCAGACATGGCCACGATACGATGTCGTAAGTCAGACATGGCCACGATACGATGTCGTAAGTCAGACATGGCCACGATACGATGTCATAAGTCAGACATGGCCACGATACGATGTTGTTGTAAGTCAGATATGGCCACGATACGATGTTGTAAGTCAGACATGGCCACGATACGATGTTGTTGTAAGTCAGACGTGGCCACGATACGATGTTGTTGTAAGTCAGACGTGGCCACGATACGATGTTGTATATAAGACATGGCCACGATACGATGTTGTAAGTCTGACATGGCCACGATACGATGTCGTAAGTCAGACATGGCCACGATACGATGGCGTAAGTCAGACATGGCCACGATACGATGTCGTAAGTCAGACATGGCCACGATACGATGTTGTTGTAAGTCAGATATGGCCACGATTCGATGTTGTAAGTCAGACATGGCCACGATACGATGTTGTTGAAAGTCAGACATGGCCACGATACGATGTTGTATGTCAGACATGTCCACGATACGATGTTGAAAGTCAGACATGGCCACGATACGATGTTGTATGTCAGACATGTCCACGATACGATATTGTAAGTCAGACATGGCCACGATACGATGTTGTATATAAGACATGGCCACGATACGATGTTGTAAGTCAGAAATGGCCACGATACGATGTCGTAAGTCAGACATGGTCACGATACGATGTCGTAAGTCAGACATGGCCACGATACGATGTCGTAAGTCAGACATGGCCACGATACGATGTCGTAAGTCAGACATGCCCACGAAACGATGTTGTTGTAAGTCAGATATGGCCACGATACGATGTCTTAAGTCAGACATGGCCATGATACAATGTTTTTGTAAGTCAGACATGGCCACGATACGATGTCGTCGTAAGTCAGACATGGCCACAATATGATGTCGTAAGTCAGGCATTGCCACGATACGATGTTGTAAGTCAGACATGGCCACGATACGATGTTGTAAGTCAGACATGGCCACGATTCGATGTTGTAAGTCAGACATGGCCACGATACGATGTCGTAAGTCAGACATGGCCACGATACGATGTTGTAAGTCAGACATGGCCACGATACGATTCCGTAAGTCAGACATGGCCACGATACGATGTTGTAAGTCAGAAATGGTCACGATACGATGTCGTCGTAAGTCAGACATGGCCACGATACGATGTCGTCGTAAGTCAGAAATTGCCACGATACGATGTCGTCGTAAGTCAGACATGGCCACGATACGATGTCGTCGTAAGTCAAATATGGCCACGATACGATGTAGTCGTAAGTCAGAAACAAGCTGGTTTAAGGGCAATGCCAATTCTGGAGGAAAAAAATGCTTTAAAACTAAGGCCTTCAAGACTGCACTAAAACACATGTTTTGAAACTAAACTTTCCAAATTAACAATCGAACACTTCTCTGGTAGATAAATGTAGCTTTTCTGTACCACCATGTCATTATTTGCTTTGTTTAATTAGGATGTGAATTTTTAAATCATTTACATTAACTCGTGGTGTCTGCTTGCTTGAGGCAGGCGGGCGGTGCCTAAAAAACTTTGGATCGATTTTAACCCACTTCCTCGTAAGCTAGCGAGCTGGAATTTTTGCAGGCAGACTCGTGCCGATGATAAAAAAGATTTATCAAAATTTCAGATAAATCGAATGTACCGTAATTAAATTAATTAATTTTTAGATTATCCTTATTTATCTCTATGTAACGTGTTAACTTTTTTTGCTATAGTGTCGTGGTGCGTATTATATTGAACAACCTTTCCTGTCGCGCAATAAGTTTCGTATTCTATTGACAATACTTTTTATAAACATATTCCTAATCGGTGCGCATTGTATTAAACACGTTTTACGACACAACTACAATTTTGTATTTTTGGATTGTCTTGCGCTGCGTTTTATAAGGAACATTCTTTTAGTTATGTCTCGTACATTTAAAGGATTTATAGTCAAAAACTTTTTTTTACGGCTTTTTAAATTTTAAAATTGACTGCATTGAGAAATATATATGTTAATACCTTTATGTAAAGCGCAGCTGCTAGTTTGGGTACTATTAGATAATTTCTAAAATTATTGTTATTATTATTATGAAATTAATTTAGCTCGCTATAAGAGGACACAATCTCGTATGGCTCAATGCCACCTCTCTACAGGTATCCTTACGCTCGTTGGTGTCATCCTCTTCAAGATCAACTATGACATCGACTATCTGGTCTCCATAAGTTACAGCTGGTACCTGGCGTTGTTGGCCTACGTCTTCCAGTGGTCATTTGTTGGGGCACTGGCTGCCGCGGTCAGGCGGGGAGAGATCGCCTTTGGGGGATTCAACTCTATGAGATAATCCTGGCATCACTTGTCTCCATGTTGGTGTGAGAAGGTGTGTGTGTGTGTATGTGTGTGAGTGTGTGTGTGTTTGTGTTTGCACGTGTAAGGGATGAGTGACTAACTTGTAACAAGATGTGACACACACGAAGAGAGATAGAGAGAGAGAGATGGAAGAGAATGATTAAACAGAATGAGCGAGCAAGTGATCGATTTAATGATGGGTAGAAGAAAAGAATGACAAAAATAGACTGTGAGTAATTGAAAGTGAAAGAGTAAGAATGTTCGAATTATGGAAGGAAGTCTTAATAGAAAAAAAAGAGAATAATAAACAAAACAATAACGGAGTTTTCATTAAATTCTGATTTTCCGTAATGCTCACTGCGTTGATCCATTACTTTAGTACACAGTATTGTTTATTTCATGGATACCGGAGTGTTGTGAAGCTCATGATTTTAAAATGATTTTTCGAAAAGAAAGCTAGGAAAAATTGCGGGGATCGAGCGGGAGGAAGAGACTTTAAAAAAATAGCCACATCAGTATGTAAGGAAAAGTTCAAATCTCCATTCTGTAATTTACTAGTAAATCTTGCGACAGTCATTTAATAATAATTAGTCCGACAAGTCTTAGTTAAGCCAGCGGCTCTTTGTCATGAATGTGCATTTTAAACAAATCCTATGAAATAAAAATTAGTCATGAGCCTAATATTTCAATAGTCGTCACCGCGTTAACCGTAAACATACAAAAATACTGCAACATAAATTTAGACATAACTCCGTAACCCCACTGTCTTATACTCACTTCATCTGTACAGCTTTTTGAACTCTTCAATTGTATTAGCATTGTTATGTAATTTAATGAATGAAACCAAGAAAATCGTGTATTGTCTATACATACGCTCCTTCTAGCCAGAAGATTATTGTGTTCTTCGTTCTATTACGAACGTATTGGCAAGTGATACATCGTTCACGGAGCACGAATATGAGGGACCATGGTTTTCCCAGCCGAGTTTAGTTCTCTGACTACCCATTCGGAGCTGGGTGGTCTCAGGGACACCCTTGGCCCCAAGGAAAATTTTCGGAGATTCGAACTGGTGACCCTTCGTACTCCAGCCGAGCGCTCATGCCACTCGACCATCGTGCCCCTTACGATGCAGGAGAGACGAAAAATGAGCAAATAAGTTATAACCCTAACTTGGAAAATACAACATAAAGACAGTTTAATACAACCCTCATATAGACATAGGGATATGAACACTTTTCATATTCCAAAAGCAAGAACAAATAAATACTAATTCTTGTTATTCCCGTTTGAATTTCGGACGTGGAATGGGTTGCCTGAGGAAAGCAGGAAAACCAACACTTTATCAACATTGAGAACTCTTTTTAAAAAATTCAAGACTAGACATAAACCATGAATAAGCGTAGGACGCAATAATCTTCTGTGTATAAAAACCTACGCTCCTTCTATCTAGAAGATTATTGCGTAAGATAAGTGTTTTTAATATATAGCATACAGTCATTACTTAAACACATTCTAAGCCAAGCTCGTAAAGTAAGCAGACAGGCAGGCAGATCTGGGGTCATTTAGTTTATTGTTTACCTTTATTAAAAATCCAAGAAGAGATATCTATGCATACTCCATAGTTTTTGTGTCTATACATAATAGGTACAATTTTGGACGATAGTGTGTGATAAGTCATAGATGCTGGTCAGACATGATCCACGGTTACCCAAGATTGGCTAGGTGAGTTCATGTTCTGACGAAGGTTTTATGAATGTCTTACTTTGAATGCATTTCTAATTACATGCAAGTGTGTTACTCATTTTATGTGAAGTGCTGTGTGCCCAGTCGATGGGGTACTGCGCTATATACTTTATCAAATTATTATATTAATCAAGGTGGTAACATGTTTTGAAGATGGTAACAACCTGCTAATGTAATAGTGGCACCCTGTTGCAAATACATAAACAAAAATGTAACTGATGGCTTTATTCAAACTTATATACCTATCAATAAAGTGTCTCCGAAAACCTTCATTTCAGTCTGCACTCAAAAACCAAACAATGTATCTGATACCTACCTTCAATCTAATAACTAAGCTAAATAAACTCAGAATGTATTCATTTATTCCATCTACAGACCAAGTCAAATATTACTTCTCATTCCAGATTTCTATTTAAAGACCAAGTATATGACTGGTTCTAAAACCTCTCATTTAATCTAACCATCTGGCTAAAGTAACAATTCCCGTTACACCTTCGTTAAAAACTTAACAAGTTATTGAATGATGCCATGACACCTTTGTTTAATGCAACAACCAAGCTAAATTCTGCGTCTGATATCCTCATTCCAAAATGCTTAATAGGTTATTCGGTATCATAGATATCAAGAACAAGTTAAAAAAGATTGGAGAAATGGTTATGAAGTTATTTGTTTCGAAATCAACAATTAAGTTAATTGATAAAATATACCTCCACTGAGATGATAAAATATACCTCCACTGAGATGATAAAATATACCTCCACTGAGATGATAAAATATACCTCCACTGAGATGATAAAATATACCTCCACTGAGATGTTACAAACCATTTTGATACTCTTTCATTTACCTTACTTTATCACACATGTTTTGCAATAAGGAATTTTTATGTTTGCTATTTTTTTAAAAACAAATAATCTCTTTACTTCCTTATTGCTATTAATAAATTATGGCTTGAAGATAAGAAACAAGCGCAATTTTAGTGATGTGAACTTGATCGCTAAATACTAGACTGACACCACTGAGAGAAGACCGAGCCATTCATTTCTCTTGCCATCATTCATAACTGTCTTAAATAAATAATCTAACAAGTCAATTTACAGATTCTTTGAATGACACGTCAGTTTGTAAGCTCCATGACCAAACTGAGATTTGTGAGGCGGACAATGTCAAAGAAGTGTAAGAATTAATCGGAGCAAGATTTCTATGCCATTTAAATCCTTGATTTGTTATAAAACGTGCTACCGCGAGTCAGGATATAGATTGATAATCAAACTATCAGCATTTATCAAACTGAAACAATTCTATCATTCTGCATTTATAGTGCAATATTGATCGGATTTAAGAATTCGCTTGTACGTGAAACAAAAAAAAACTATAATCGTGACAGCAGCAGAGCAATCGATTATTTGTGCACAGATTTTTTTTTAAATAGAGCTCAAAACTTGTGGAGAAGTCTTTACAAAAGAAGACACCGTCTGGAAATAAAAGTGTTAGAGACATGGTGACTGTTGGCACTTTGACCCTCATGACCATTGTGGAAGTGACGTTGTCAGGGATACTATGGCATGTGGCAGTGGGGATGAGGTACTGGTTGGATGGCGCCGCTGTTGTCGAGGGTGAGTCGTTGTACATCAACGTTGGGCTCTTCATGACCAATGTACACGCAGGCGACGACACCGTCCAGGATACTGCAGACTTCTTGCCATCAGCCACAGGAACTAGTGGTCAGTATTAAATATTAAATTATTGACTCATTCTTTCGTCTTGTTACTCATGGTAACTGTTAGAAAATAATTAGGAAAGTGCTATTTATTAAAGCTTTTTCTGGTAAAAGTTTTGCACACTTGGTAAATCATAATTTGATTCCGGGATATCACTAAACACTTTTTGTCTAACAAGGAGGTAGACTGTTTTAGACTGTTTATTAGAGATAAAAATTTATTGCAGTGCAAACATTGCAGTAAAAACTCTTTTTTAAATCGTAAAAAAATCTCTTATCAAAGTCTCACAAAAATTTCAAAAATATACAATATAGTTAAACAAGAAATAAAAACTCGAATGAGTATTTAAACGCAATTTCCAAAAAGGAATGTCCGATTTTATATCAAGGGAAATCATTCTAGACTTGGTTGTCCTGGGGCACCGTGGCGCCTGCGGCGCCCACTTTTTTTAGAGTGCCTACGGCGCCCACCATTTTTCAAAAGCCAAACTAACTTGTGTGATAAATACGTGATATTAAACTTCTTGAAATGTACATAAAGTATCGTATAATAGGGATGTTTTTTTGGTCAAAAGTAACTTATCCTTGTGTGATAAATACGAAATATTAAACTTCCTGAAATGTAGACAAAATATTTTATAATTAACAATCCTCAAATCCTCTTTTTACATCGTTCCCTTTTACAAAATTAAAATGTGAGCTAAAACTATGACGTCATTGTTAATGTTAATCTGGAAACCAATATGATTATGGTTTTTAAGTCTATATTTTCAATTTTAAAATAAAGCAGAGTGATGCCCCTTAGCGTTAAGGCATGAGTGATAATTGATGGTGTGTATATTAATATACTATGGGGTTTAAGGCCCCTACAGCGCCCACTTGGGCTGTAGGGCACCTAAGGCACCCACTTTTTTTTTCGTAAAAAGCCCAAGTAACTTATCCTTGTTTGATAAATACGAAATATTAAACTTGCTGAAATGTGCACAAAGTATTTTATAATTATAAATCCTCAAATCCTCTTTTTACAGCGCTCTCTTTTCCAAAATTAAAATATAAGCTAAAACTATGACGTCATATAATATTTTTATTTTTAGTATATTTTAGAATTTTTAGAATTTTGCACACCTCCTGATGCGCGCCTTGTACTTGTATATATATTTAAATAAAGGCTCAACAAATTACGTCATTGCGTTACAGATACATACTCTAAACTCTAAACTGTGACTTGGGCTATTATATCGTGTACTATAAAAAATACCCGCACTTTGAAGCGGGAGTGTGCTGACCCTTTATCCAAGTATTAGTTGCTGGTTATTACAATTTTTATTTGCCAAGTTAAATTTCAGATTCATCTATTTAGTTAAAATCTTATGAGAAACAGATATATGCCATTTTACCGCGTGAGTTGTTTTCACATAACAGAGCCTTTAACATAACCTTACTATTTAAAAGATATGATTTATTAAATAATGATTCTTGCCGACCATAATAACTAAATTTACAATTTCATTCCCACTTGTACAAAATTAACATAACTTATAGGTTTTCCGAAAGAGCTCTACCACCCTCGTCACTCAAAAATTTAATATATAATTACGAAACTGCATCGTATCACAATTGTAAGTTATATAATATTTGTAACCACGTCTTTGAGATAAAGAACATTAGGCACTATCCCTTTAAAATGCAAAAGCTAAGTGACTCATAGCGCAAATAAACAAAATTATAAATGTACTTTCTAAAATACTATTTTAAAAAAAAACGGTCGTATTAAAATGATATAAAAAAATGTGCACACCATATTTAGACATAGAAAGCTGGCCGCATAAAATAAAGTCTTGTTATAAAGTAAATGTACTGGACCAAAATAACTCCTCCTTTTGACGTATTCAAAATTGTTGTAACAGGGAAATAATATTTAACATTTTTTATGTCTCTATATTTTACGATTTATATTTACGGTTTATAAGCAATGTGTATAATTTCAAAAAGGAATCTTTTTTTTGTTACCTATTTCGGATAAGGCATCATATTTTGTAAATTATATTCAACGCACACACACACACACCAGATTTTATATCTGAAAAATAAAATAAAAATGAAAAAAAAAGATTCAGCCGTCTGTTAATAAGTGGATCTTAAAAATGATTAAAAGGAAATTTTAGAAATGGCCTATGCTATTCTGAATACAAAGGAATGAACATTAAAACATATTCAATTCGCAATTCATATTAATTAAGCGTTTTCAGGATCACTTCATTAAATTTAGTCAACTTTTGTTAATACGTTCGGTAGCGAAAGTTTATAATGTATAGTTTATATAAAGCTTAAGTAAACAGTTTTAAAGTTTAAGTTTATTTGACATAGGCCATCACTTTCAACATAAAATAAACTCGCTACATCTATGGTTTTTAATTAAATGTCGAGTTATGAATTAAATTTTTTTAAATCCCAATTTTATTCATTGCATGTAAAATATTAATACAATGCATCGTGAAAATAATTGAAATAAAATAATTTAAACGCATATGTTATGTATAAAGCTCAGCTGATATTTCTGTATCCAATTAAAAAAAGGCCACTGATTTGTTGACATTTTTCCAAAAGATCTCTGCCACTGTCGTCACTAAAAAAAGCTCTCATATATTTACGACACTGCATCGTAACACAATTGTAATTAATACAATATTTGCAACAGCGTCTATGAGATAAAGACAATAAAGATAAATAAAGATATTAGGCTATATTACTAATTTAAAATTATGTTAAAAACGCTTGTGAAACCATGACAATAATCAATTTTAAAAATGGCCTATGTTAATCCATCATCAAAGGAATGAACATAACATATTAAATTCGCAATACAAAATAATTAAGCGCTCTTGGGATACCTTTATTTAGTTTATTCTACTTATGTTAATAAGTCCGGTAGCCTAAGTTTAAATGGTATAAGTGTATAGGTTATGTAAAAGACAATAGCTTATGTAAAAGACAAACAAAATATAAATTTTATATTAATAGGACACAGCTAAATTTAAGATGCGTACACGAAAATGTGCGCACAGTAATCAGGCGATAAATGATTTTAGAACGCGCACCGCTAAAAATGAAGCCTTGAAATAAATACTGACACAATTATTACATAAATAGTTTTTTCATTAAATGTCGAGTTATGGAACAGAAAATAGTTAAAACAAATTCGAAATTAAATTTAAACGTGTAAACAATTAAATCTAATGCATCGTGTGGCAGTTGTAATTAAATATGTTTACGTGTCTATCTAATATATAGAAAGTAACAGTAAAGAAAATGACAATTCTTTGTACTACACAGCTCAAATTATGAAGCGTACACGAAAATGTGCGCACCGTAATTAGACATTATAATATTTTTTGAATGCGCACGGCTGAAAATAAAGTATTGGGGGAAAAAAACGTCACCAAAAGTAACTCGCTTTGAACGGCATTTGAACGTCCGCGTAAATTTGTTCAATACAGAAATGAGGTTAAATTTTTTATTTTTGTCTCTGCATTTTCTGATTATTTAATTTATGGCATTCGGGCAAAAGGGACAATTACAAAAACTATCTTAAAACCACCTTCAGGATAAAATGAACCGTCCTGCCAAATTTGGTCCCCGTCCGTCATTTGGTTTTTCCGTGGCTGTCTTACAGAAAGTCGAAAAGTGAAACATACAAACATACAAACATGCAAACATACAAACATACAAACACCAACTGAGCTTTATATATTAGATTACAATAAAAGTCGATTCAAATAAGTAATTCTGAAACCAAACACAATATGACGTCATATCCCCTCACGCTATATCACACCAAGAATGTGTCAATATAATTCGCACCACGCAACAATCCTATATAATAAAAGGCAAGTTTCTGTCCGTTCTGTCCCGTCATCTATAGCCATTGGTCCCTCAAACACATATGACTCCTACAGCCAATCACTAGCGGAGAAAAATTTACATATTACTCGGAGGTTCAAAACGAGTTATTTTTGGTGCAGTTTTTTGGTCATAATTCAGAATGTTGTTCCCATCTTGAAGTGATGCCTGCCGCTTATTCCAATGACAATTCTGTTAAATGCTTTTTCCTTGATGGTCCTGGGGGTAGTGGCAAGAGTTTTAAGTGTTGTTTGTTTTTTGTTGCTGTTATTGTTGTTGTTGTTTTGTTGTTGTTGTTTTGCTGTTGTTGTTTTTGTTTTGTTTTTGTTGCTTTGCTGTTGTTGTTGTTGTTTTGTTTTTGTTGATGTTCTTGTTGTTTTTGTTGTCTCAGCATTTTCTGATTATTTAATTTACGGCATTCGGGCAAAAGGGACAATTACTCAAACCATGTTCAGGGTAAAAGGAACCGTCCTGCCAAATTTGGTCCCCTTCCGTCATTTGGTTTTTCCGTGGCTGTGTAACAGAAAGTTGAAAAGTGAAACATACAAACAAAGATACAAACAACTGAGCTTTATAAATTAGATATAATAAATAGCCCAAGTCACAGGAACGGATCCGTAATACTATTACGTCACAAAATACAAGGCGTGCATCAGAAGGGGCGCAAAAAGATGTGCAAAATAATTATAAATTAAAGACGCGCTGTAAAAAAATATGATATGACGTCATGTTTTAACTTATATTTTCATTCTTGAAAAGGAACGATGTAAAAATAAAATTTGATGATTTATAATTATAAAATACTTTGTTTACATTTCAGCAAGTTTAATATTTCGTATTTATCAAAGAAGGATAAGTTACTTGGGCTTTTGACAAAAAAAGTAGACGCCCTACAGCTGCAGTGAGCGCCGTAGGCGCCCAACAACCCTTATTATAAAATAATTTTTGTACATTTCAGTAAGTTTAATCTATATATATAATTTTCTTCGTTGTCGGACCCTGCGAGACAAGCTGCAAGTATGTTCAACAGATACTAATTTTAGAAAGCAGCGCACCAAATTACTCCACCAATGCATCAAAAGGTGTGCAAATTAAATATGCTCTGTAAAAAAAAATTATAGGACGTCATTGTTTTCGCTGATATTTTAATTTTGAATAAAGGGAACAATGAAAAAAGTTATAAAATACTTTGTGTACATTTCAGAAAATTTAATATTTCGTATTTATCAAACAAGGACAAGTTGGTTGGGCTTTTGAAAAAAAGTGGGCACCGTAGGCGCTTTAAAAACAGTGGGCGCCGTAGGCGCCACGGCGCCCCAGCGCAACATAGTGAGTTATAGACTGTGATTCTATTCATGTTAATTATTTCAGTCAAGTTGCTCCTAGGCATTCGAATACTGGTATACTTTTGTGGTGTCTGTTCCACACTCTCACTCATTCTTGCTAATGTCCTTGTATTCAAGAAAAGAGATTTAATTTTGGCTGGATTCATGATTTTTTCAATTCTCTCTGGTGAGTATGTAGATATATTTAGCTTTATTAATACTGTCAGGTGTGTCTGTACTAATGAATAGTAACTTATGAGACTTTATTAATAGTGTCAGGTGTGTCTGTACTAATGAATGGTAACTTATGAGACTTTATTAATACTGTCAGGTGTGTCTGTACTAATGAATGGTATCTTATGAGACTTTATTAATAGTGTCAGGTGTGTCTGTACTAATGAATGGTAACTTATGAGACTTTATTAATAGTGTCAGGTGTGTCTGTACTAATGAATGGTAACTTATGAGACTTTATTAATACTGTCAGGTGTGTCTGTACTAATGAATGGTAACTTATGAGACTTTATTAATACTGTCAGGTGTGTCTGTACTATTATATATATAATTGCTGTATGTGTATCATATGAGATAGAGATGTACGATAATTGCTATATGTGTATCATATGAGATAGAGATGTACGATAATTGCTATATGTGTATCATATGAGATAGAGATGTATGATAGCTGCTATATGTGTATCATATGAGATAGAGATGTATGATAGCTGATATATGTGTATCATATGAGATAGAGATGTACGATAATTGCTATATGTGTATCATATGAGATAGAGATGTACGATAATTGCTTTATGTGTATCATATGAGATAGAGATGTACGATAATTGCTATATGTGTATCATATGAGATAGAGATGTATGATAGCTGCTATATGTGTATCATATGAGATAGAGATGTACGATAATTGCTATATGTATATCATATGAGATAGAGATGTATGATAGCTGCTATATGTGTATCATATGAGATAGAGATGTACGATAATTGCTATATGTGTATCATAGGAGATAGTGATGTATGATAGCTTCTATATGTGTATCATATGAGATAGAGATGTACGATAATTGCTATATGTGTATCATATGAGATAGAGATGTACGATAATTGTTGTATGTGTATCATATGAGATAGAGATGTATGATAGCTGCTATATGTGTATCATATGAGATAGAGATGTACGATAATTGCTTTATGTGTATCATATGAGATAGAGATGTATGATAGCTGCTATATGTGTATCATATGAGATAGAGATGTACGATAATTTCTATATGTGTATCAAATGAGATAGAGATGTACGATAATTGCTATATGTGTATCATATGAGATAAAGATGTATGATAGCTGCTATATGTGTATCATATGAGATAGAGATGTATGAAAGCTGCTATATGTGTATCATATGAGATAGAGATGTATAGCTGCTATATGTGTATCAAATGAGATAGAGATGTATGATAGTTGCTATATGTGTATCAAATGGGATAGAGGTGTATGATAGTTGCTAGATGTGTTATATGTGGGACATAGATGTATGATAGCTGCTGGATGTGTGTCATATGGGATAGAGGTGTATGATAGCTGCTGGATGTGTGTCATATTGGATAGAGATGTTTGATAGCTGCTGGATGTGTGTCATATGGGATAGAGATGTATGATAACTGCTAGATGTGTGTCATATGGGATAGAGGTTTATGATAGTTGCTAGATGTGTGTCATATGGGATAGAGTTGCATGGTAGCTGCTAGATGTGTGTCATATGGCATATAGGTGTATGATAGTTGCTAGATGTGTATCATAAGGGATGGAGATGTATGATAGCTGCTAGATGTGTGTCATATGGGATAGAGATGTATGATAGTTGCTAGATGTGTGTCATATGGGATAGAGGAGTATGATAGCTGCTAGATGTGTATCATATGGGATAGAGATGTATGATAGCTGCTAGATGTTTATCATATGGGATAGAGATGTATGATAGCTGCTAGATGTTTATCATATTGGATAGAGATGTATGATAGCTGCTAGATGTTTATCATATGGGATAGAGATGTATGATAGCTGCTAGATGTTTATTATATGGGATAGAGATGTATGATAGCTGCTAGATGTATATCATATGGGATAGAGTTCTATGATAGCTGCTAGATGTGTATAATATGGGATAGAGATGTATGATATCTGCTAGATGTTTATCATATATGCTAGAGATTTATCATATCGGTTTAAGAACATCAATTTTAGATGTTTGATGTATACAAGTGTTATCTCATTTGCAATAAGTTTTGGCCAGAGTTGTTTTACGTCTCAAAATCCTATACCCCATAATGACACAAATCTGTTTCCTCACCAACAAAAAAAAATAATAAAAAAATAATCAGGTATCTCTACATTAGTGGTGGTGTCCCTCTTCCACGCCCACTACTCACAGCTCTGTTCAGTGAGTTTCAGCTGGGTGTTCGCCCTGTTGGCTAGCTTCTTGATGACGTCATCCACTGTTGTCATGGGCTGCGCCGTCAAGAGAGGAGAGATTCAATATGGTGATGAGATCATGAGTTACTACATCAGATTTTGCTGAACTTTCTGTTTGTGAATGTTTGTGTGTGCTTGTTTTTCTCTAGCATTAATTTGTAAAAAAAGATAAATAATTTTTTTTCAACGTAAATATTTTTTATTTGACATTTGAATATTTAAATTTTTTAAAATGTATTACATGTACGCAGACATAAGGACACACAGACAATTCAACAGTCAGACGAGCAGATAAACCGACTAATCTATCTATGTATATAATTCGTTTGAAATTAGGGCAAGAAAGTCGACGCGAGCAAGCAAGCATGACGAATGACCCTCCTTAGGGTCTAGCAATCACACCTCATGGTTGGCAAGCGAGGGTGGCAGGGGGGTGGGGGGGGGGCTTTAGCTCAACAGCAGTGCGCATGTCTCGACACCATGCAACTTGTTTTATTATTGTATGTTATTGAATGAGCTCGTCGAATTAATGAAATGAGTTTAATAAAATCGATCTTGAAAGTAAAACTTGATAAGTTTTGTTTGTTTATTTTGAAATATATTTTCTTCAAAAGGATACACTTGAATTATATGATCTTGATTAGAAATAAGAATGACTTTGTAATTTTGACTTCCAATATTTTGACTGTTTGCCGTCCGTAAATGACGCCACGCGCCATTGGGTGGAAAGGGGAGGGGGGGGTCACGCATTTATGACGATGCGTGACGAGGGGGAGGGGGTTTTAATGTGACGTCACATGAAAGACGCGCTACTTTAAATAAAAATTCCACTATACTATTTGATTGCTTAAAATTTATTTAATGACGTTTTCAATGGCTTCGCATGTGTTACGATATTAGAGTGCATCCTTACACTAAGTACATACTTAAATGAAAAAAAGTGATTTGAAACATACTCACTTTCAATTAGAAATCAAACAACTAGTACAAACAAAGTTTTTTACTATAAATCCCTTATATAAGAGACATAACTAATGAACCTAATGAACCTACCTGTGAAAGAAAATCAGTAGCACCAAGCCTAGTGCTCTTTATGGGTCTTCCCGGAAGACCCTCTCAGCTATTTTTCCCCCGAAGAGACGTAACAGCTGAGAAACCCTCCCGGAAGCGGTCGCTTCTGAAGCGGCTTCCTGGGCATCCAAGACAGAAAGTCGAAAATGCCTCCCACTAAATTGATTCACAAGCAGGGGTGGAATTCCCTACAATGACCCGCTACCACATTAACGCCAACCCGGAAAAGCACACGATTCTCAAAGTTAGGACCGCCGCTAAGCGGAGACTCATCAATGACATACTATTTTGTAACCCCGACTGGAAAGTTTCCTCAGAGCTGGCGTCCACTGCGTTCTTCGCGGTTCCTTTTGCTAATCCGTATTGGCGCTCCTGCCCTAAACCGTCACCGCTCAATGGCATTGCTAGTAAAATGAGGGGGACGAAACGGTCGCTTCGGAGTAAGCCGACCCTCAATGGGTACTTTGGTTTTCATCATCGGCATTGCATATAGATGCTTTGCCTAAGAACCGTACAGCAACTGTAATCATATGTGACTAGCACATAACACCTAACATATCGGACTTTGGCATTGCTTGCTAAGAGTTGTCGGTTTCGGGTCGCGGTCAGGTCACCCCTTCTCGACGGAGAGACATAACTAAAAGTAGTGATTATGTTCAATTTAATACGCACCGCGTGACAGACTAGCATAAACATTTACAAGTCGGGAAATATAACGGCCCCTTTATCGTACGAATGCTACAGATAGCATAAACATTTACATGCTACATAGAGATACACAGAGATGATCTAAACATTCATTAATTTAATTACGATACATGCAATCGATCTGATTGTTTAGTGACACGAGTCTATGTGCAAAATTTCAGCTCGATAGTATCCCGGGAAGGGGTTCATTTTTTTACTTTTGTTTTTCCGCGGGATTGACAACGACAAGACGATGTAGTTAATATAAGGGATTAAAATACAGAATTATTGTGTCAATGTTTTGTGACGTTATATTGTAGGGGGGTGTCTTTGTGACTATGTGTGACGGGGGGGGGGTAAAAATTGGCCTAAATCGCGTGACGTCATTTATAGACGGCCCCTTTATCGTACCAATGAATATATCCGCACTTAAAATTCTTTTCAAGTTCGTCACAAGCTTTGAGCTCGATTGATTTATTAACGCTAATAATCGATGTAAAACACATTCTGAGTACACCAATTTATAACACCACATGAGAGCATTAACTTAGCACATTAAATTAGCAGGCAAACATACCGCACACGTTTACCCAAAGTATCGCACATCTTCTACACTGAACGATTTCATAGCTAATCTGGTTTTAAATTTAGTTTTTTGTCTTTACTTATTTCTTGTCATAATGAAAACAGAAATAAGTAAAGATTATTTCGTAAAGTGTACATCTCTTTCCTCTTATTTAAATAATTTGTAAGATTTTTTAAACACTTCCCTTTCTATTGATCTAGTAGGCTAACAAGAAACAACGAAGTGCGTTGGTCATGACCCTATGAATCTTGACCTCAATGTACCTCGAGTATTACACACATTTATTTTCAATCTTATCTAAACTACGACAGACGCTCTTTCTATACGGAACATTATTGCGTCCAGGGGGGGGAGGTGAAACACACAACACCGTCACACACACATCCCCTCCCTAACTCAAAAAATGCTAATCATGTGTTTATTCTTGATCCTGACATTTCACATGTACCGGAGGAAGTCTGCTGAGAGTGTTGAGTGACTGAGTTAATGCTTAGAAAATTGAGTACGGCCCAAATATCAAAATTTGTCTCTCTAAATCAGGGGACTGGAAACCATGGCTCGCGAGCCAGATGTGGCTCTATCGATGGCTGCATCGGGCTCTCAGACAAATGTTCGATTATAAAAAAAACCTTCTATTTAGACTCCTTTGATCCACATATTAATTGCATATAAAAAACAGCATAACAATGTTATTAAAAAGAATTGAGAGACATAACTATTGTAATTTTAATATTGAAATTACAGAAATGCACAAATTTACTTGAATTTTTAGTTTTAAACATAACGTATGGATCTCACAGAATTACTTTTCAAAATATGTGGTGTTTATGGCGCTCTCAGACAAAAAGTTTCCTGACCCCTGCTCTAAATATTATCCTAAGCCCCTCCCCCGTCAGCCACCACTCCCCCACCCACCCTCACCTTTAACCCCGTGACACAATGTTTCATTGTCGGCCTAAGTAAGAGGGGATATTTTATTTGTGGGCGTGTGAACCATGCAATTTAAATAAAACAAACCCGTTTAAACAAAGTTTTTGACTATAAATCCCTTATATATGAGACATAACTAAAAGTATTGATTATGTTCAAATGCGAAAAATATTTACAGACTAAATCTGTCTTAACTCCCTTTTGCTTTTAACCTGGGGGGGGGGCGGGAGATGGGAAAGGTCTAGTCACCGATCGCTGGCCCGAGCCCAGCGTGACACGCAAAATGAAAACAAAAGCGCGCCGGTTTAACTGGTTTAAACACGAGATGTTTTCACCGGTCGCTTGCCTGAAGTCAAGTGACCCGTAAAATGTAAACGATCGCGACCGCTACATATAGTTTATATAGATAAACTAAAAATGCATTAATTTAATTACGGTACGTTCGATCGATCTGAAATTTTGATACGACGCATTGTTAGGTGAGCCGGGTCCGTGTGCCAAATTTTAGCTCGATCGGATCACGGGAAGTGAGTTATTTTTTACTTTTGTTTTTCCGCCCGCCCGCCCAAGACAGACAGAGAGAGATGACGAGACGGCGGTGAAGTTAATATAAGGGATTTAATAAAACAACCCCGTAAAAACAAAGATTTTGACTATAAATCCCTTATATATGAGACATAACTAAAAGTATTTACAAATATTTACAGACTGAATCTGCCTTAACTCAACTTTGCTTCATAACCCTGGGGGGAGCGAGAGAGAGAGGAGAAAAGACTGGTCACCGATCGCTTGACCGAGCTCAGCGTGACACGTAAAATGTAAACAAAAGCACGCCGGTACTTCGATGGGTCGCGTCAACGCGTCAACTCAAACTCTCACGTGGGAAAAAAAACAATAACAAACAGTGAATTTGAATTACATACGTTATATAAGGATAACCTAAAAATGCATTAATTTAATTACGGTACGTTTGATCGATGTGAAATTTCGACACGATGCATTGTTAGGTGATACGGGGCCATGTGCCAAATTTCAGCTCGATCGGATCCCGGGACATTGGTCATTTTTGACTTTTGTTTTTCCGCCCGCCCAAGACAGAGAGAGATGACGACAGACAGAGACGGCGGTGAAGTTAATATAAGGGATTTAATAAAACAAACCCGTAAAAACAAAGTTTTTGACTATAAATCCTTTATATATGAGACATAACTAACAGTATTGATTATTTCCAAACATTTACAGACTGAATCTGTCTTAACACAAGTTTGCTTCATAACCCTAGGGGGGGAGGGGTGGGTGGGAGGGGGAGAGGGGAAAAGTCTGGTCACCGATTCGCTTGACCGAGCTCAGAGTGACACGTAAAATGTAAACAAAAGCGCACCGTCGTTTCGTTGGGTCGCCTCAATGCTCAAACTTTCACGTGGCAAAAAAACAATAACAAATCGTGAATTTAAATTACATACCTCATATAAGGATAAACTTAAAATGCATTAATTTAATTACGGTACGTTCGATCGATCTGAAACTTTGATACGATGCATTGTTAGGTAAGACTGGTCCGTGTGCAAAATTTAAGTTCGATCGGATCATTGGAAGTGGGTCATTTTTGACTTCTGTTTTTCCGCCCGCCCATGAGACGGCGGTGAAGTTAATATAAGGGATTTAATAAAACAAACCCGTAAAAACAAAGTTTTTTGACTATAAATCCCTTATATATGAGACATAACTAACAGTATTGATTATTTTCAAACATTTACAGACTGAATCTGTCTTAACACAAGTTTGCTTCATAACCCTAGGGGGGAGGGGTGGGTGGGAGGGGGAGAGGGGAAAAGTCTGGTCACCGATTCGCTTGACCGAGCTCAGAGTGACACGTAAAATGTAAACAAAAGCGCACCGTCGTTTCGTTGGGTCGCCTCAATGCTCAAACTTTCACGTGGCAAAAAAACAATAACAAATCGTGAATTTAAATTACATACCTCATATAAGGATAAACTAAAAATGCATTAATTTAATTACGGTACGTTCGATCGATCTGAAATTTTGATACGATGCATTGTTAGGTAAGACGGGTCCGTGTGCCAAATTTCAGTTCGATCGGATCATTGGAAGTGGGTCATTTTTGACTTCTGTTTTTCCGCCCGCCGAGCCCAGAGAGATGAGAGACGGCGCGTGAAGTTAATATAAGGGATTTAATAAAACAAACCCGTAAAAACAAAGTTTTTGACTATAAATCCCTTATATATGAGACATAACTAACAGTATTGATTATTTTCAAACATTTACAGACTGAATCTGTCTTAACACAAGTTTGCTTCATAACCCTAGGGGGGGAGGGGTGGGTGGGAGGGGGAGAGGGGAAAAGTCTGGTCACCGATTCGCTTGACCGAGCTCAGAGTGACACGTAAAATGTAAACAAAAGCGCACCGTCGTTTCGTTGGGTCGCCTCAATGCTCAAACTTTCACGTGGCAAAAAAACAATAACAAATCGTGAATTTAAATTACATACCTCATATAAGGATAAACTAAAAATGCATTAATTTAATTACGGTACGTTCGATCGATCTGAAATTTTGATACGATGCATTGTTAGGTAAGACGGGTCCGTGTGCCAAATTTCAGTTCGATCGGATCATTGGAAGTGGGTCATTTTCGACTTTTGTTTTTCCGCCCGCCGAGCCCATGAGATGATGAGAGAGAGACAGAGACGGCCGCGAAGTTAATATAAGGGATTTAAATAAAACAAACCCGTAAAAACAAAGTTTTTGACTATAAATCCCTTATATATGAGACATAACTAACAGTATTGATTATTTTCAAACATTTACAGACTGACACCGAGTGATGTCCCTTGTCTTTAATAAATGGGGGTGGGATGTGAGGGGGTGTCGGCACGACGGTCGGCGTCAACACGACGGTCGGCGTCAACTCAAACCCTCGTGAAACTGGAAGAAAAAAAACAATAACAAACCGTGAATTTTGAATTACATACCTCATATAAGGATAAACTAAAAATGCATTAATTTAATTACGGTACGTTCGATCGATCTGACATTTTGATACGATGCATTGTTAGGTCAGACGGGTCCGTGTGCCAAATTTCAGTTCGATCGAATCATTGGAAGTGGGTCATTTTTGACTTCTGTTTTTCCGCCCGCCCGCCCGCCGAGCCCAAGACAGAGAGAGAGAGAGAGAGAGACGGCCGCGAAGTTAATATAAGGGATTTAATAAAAAGAAAAGAAACGTCGCAGCTGAGAGATCTTTAAATAAAACAAACCCGTAAAAACAAAGTTTTTGACTATAAATCCCTTATATATGAGACATAACTAACAGTATTGATTATTTTCAAACATTTACAGACTGACACCGAGTGATGTCCCTTGTCTTTAATAAATGGGGGTGGGATGCGAGGGGGTGTCGGCACGACGGTCGGCGTCAACACGACGGTCGGCGTCAACTCAAACTCACGTGGAACTGGGCAGAAAAAAAACAATAACAAACAGTGAATTTTGAATTACATACCTCATATAAGGATAAACTAAAAATGCATTAATTTAATTACGGTACGTTCGATCGATCTGAAATTTTGATACGATGCATTGTTAGGTAGACGGGTCCGTGTGCCAAATTTCAGTTCGATCGGATCATGGGAAGTGGGTCATTTTTGACTTCTGTTTTTCCGCCCGCCCGCCGAGCCCAAGACAGACAGAGAGAGAGACAGAGACGGCGGTGAAGTTAATATAAGGGATTTAAAAACAAACCCGTAAAAACAAAGTTTTTGACTATAAATCCCTTATATATGAGACATAACTAACAGTATTGATTATTTTCAAACATTTACAGACTGAATCTGTCTTAACTCAACTTTGCATCATAACCCTAGGGGGGGAGGGGTGGGTGGGAGGGGGAGAGGGGAAAAGTCTGGTCACCGATTCGCTTGACCGAGCTCAGAGTGACACGTAAAATGTAAACAAAAGCGCACCGTCGTTTCGTTGGGTCGCCTCAATGCTCAAACTTTCACGTGGCAAAAAAACAATAACAAATCGTGAATTTAAATTACATACCTCATATAAGGATAAACTAAAAATGCATTAATTTAATTACGGTACGTTCGATCGATCTGAAATTTTGATACGATGCATTGTTAGGTAAGACGGGTCCGTGTGCCAAATTTCAGTTCGATCGGATCATTGGAAGTGGGTCATTTTTGACTTCTGTTTTTCCGCCCGCCGAGCCCATGAGATGATGAGAGAGAGACAGAGAGAGACGGCCGTGAAGTTAATATAAGGGATTTAATAAAACAAACCCGTAAAAACAAAGTTTTTGACTATAAATCCCTTATATATGAGACATAACTAACAGTATTGATTATTTTCAAACATTTACAGACTGAATCTGTCTTAACACAAGTTTGCTTCATAACCCTAGGGGGGGAGGGGTGGGTGGGAGGGGGAGAGGGGAAAAGTCTGGTCACCGATTCGCTTGACCGAGCTCAGAGTGACACGTAAAATGTAAACAAAAGCGCACCGTCGTTTCGTTGGGTCGCCTCAATGCTCAAACTTTCACGTGGCAAAAAAACAATAACAAATCGTGAATTTAAATTACATACCTCATATAAGGATAAACTAAAAATGCATTAATTTAATTACGGTACGTTCGATCGATCTGAAATTTTGATACGATGCATTGTTAGGTAAGACGGGTCCGTGTGCCAAATTTCAGTTCGATCGGATCATTGGAAGTGGGTCATTTTCGACTTTTGTTTTTCCGCCCGCCGAGCCCATGAGATGATGAGAGAGAGACAGAGACGGCCGCGAAGTTAATATAAGGGATTTAATAAAACAAACCCGTAAAAACAAAGTTTTTGACTATAAATCCCTTATATATGAGACATAACTAACAGTATTGATTATTTTCAAACATTTACAGACTGACACCGAGTGATGTCCCTTGTCTTTAATAAATGGGGGTGGGATGTGAGGGGGTGTCGGCACGACGGTCGGCGTCAACACGACGGTCGGCGTCAACTCAAACCCTCGTGAAACTGGAAGAAAAAAAACAATAACAAACCGTGAATTTTGAATTACATACCTCATATAAGGATAAACTAAAAATGCATTAATTTAATTACGGTACGTTCGATCGATCTGAAATTTTGATACGATGCATTGTTAGGTCAGACGGGTCCGTGTGCCAAATTTCAGTTCGATCGAATCATGGGAAGTGGGTCATTTTTGACTTCTGTTTTTCCGCCCGCCCGCCCGCCGAGCCCAAGACAGAGAGAGAGAGAGAGAGAGACGGCCGCGAAGTTAATATAAGGGATTTAATAAAAAAGAAAAGAAACGTCGCAGCTGAGAGATCTTTAAATAAAACAAACCCGTAAAAACAAAGTTTTTGACTATAAATCCCTTATATATGAGACATAACTAACAGTATTGATTATTTTCAAACATTTACAGACTGACACCGAGTGATGTCCCTTGTCTTTAATAAATGGGGGTGGGATGCGAGGGGGTGTCGGCACGACGGTCGGCGTCAACACGACGGTCGGCGTCAACTCAAACTCACGTGGAACTGGGCAGAAAAAAAACAATAACAAACAGTGAATTTTGAATTACATACCTCATATAAGGATAAACTAAAAATGCTCTAATTTAATTACGGTACGTTCGATCGATCTGACATTTTGATACGATGCATTGTTAGGTCAGACGGGTCCGTGTGCCAAATTTCAGTTCGATCGGATCATGGGAAGTGGGTCATTTTTGACTTCTGTTTTTCCGCCCGCCCGCCCGCCGAGCCCAAGACAGAGAGAGAGAGAGAGAGAGACGGCCGCGAAGTTAATATAAGGGATTTAATAAAAAGAAAAGAAACGTCGCAGCTGAGAGATCTTTAAATAAAACAAACCCGTAAAAACAAAGTTTTTGACTATAAATCCCTTATATATGAGACATAACTAACAGTATTGATTATTTTCAAACATTTACAGACTGACACCGAGTGATGTCCCTTGTCTTTAATAAATGGGGGTGGGATGCGAGGGGGTGTCGGCACGACGGTCGGCGTCAACACGACGGTCGGCGTCAACTCAAACTCACGTGGAACTGGGCAGAAAAAAAACAATAACAAACAGTGAATTTTGAATTACATACCTCATATAAGGATAAACTAAAAATGCTCTAATTTAATTACGGTACGTTCGATCGATCTGAAATTTTAATACGATGCATTGTTAGGTTAGACGGGTCCGTGTGCCAAATTTCAGTTTGATCGGATCATGGGAAGTGGGTCATTTTTGACTTCTGTTTTTCCGCCCGCCCGCCGAGCCCAAGACAGACAGAGAGAGAGACAGAGACGGCGGTGAAGTTAATATAAGGGATTTAAAAACAAACCCGTAAAAACAAAGTTTTTGACTATAAATCCCTTATATATGAGACATAACTAACAGTATTGATTATTTTCAAACATTTACAGACTGAATCTGTCTTAACTCAACTTTGCATCATAACCCTAGGGGGGAGGGGTGGGTGGGAGGGGGAGAGGGGAAAAGTCTGGTCACCGATTCGCTTGACCGAGCTCAGAGTGACACGTAAAATGTAAACAAAAGCGCACCGTCGTTTCGTTGGGTCGCCTCAATGCTCAAACTTTCACGTGGCAAAAAAACAATAACAAATCGTGAATTTAAAATTACATACCTCATATAAGGATAAACTAAAAATGCATTAATTTAATTACGGTACGTTCGATCGATCTGAAATTTTGATACGATGCATTGTTAGGTAAGACGGGTCCGTGTGCCAAATTTCAGTTCGATCGGATCATTGGAAAGTGGGTCATTTTCGACTTTTGTTTTTCCGCCCGCCGAGCCCTTGAGATGATGAGAGAGAGACAGAGAGAGACGGCCGTGAAGTTAATATAAGGGATTTAATAAAACAAACCTGTAAAAACCAAGTTTTTGACTATAAATCCCTTATATATGAGACATAACTAACAGTATTGATTATTTTCAAACATTTACAGACTGAATCTGTCTTAACACAAGTTTGCTTCATAACCCTAGGGGGGGGAGGGGTGGGTGGGAGGGGGAGAGGGGAAAAGTCTGGTCACCGATTCGCTTGACCGAGCTCAGAGTGACACGTAAAATGTAAACAAAAGCGCACCGTCGTTTCGTTGGGTCGCCTCAATGCTCAAACTTTCACGTGGCAAAAAAACAATAACAAATCGTGAATTTAAATTACATACCTCATATAAGGATAAACTTAAAATGCATTAATTTAATTACGGTACGTTCGATCGATCTGAAATTTTGATACGATGCATTGTTAGGTAAGACTGGTCCGTGTGCCAAATTTCAGTTCGATCGAATCATTGGAAGTGGGTCATTTTCGACTTTTGTTTTTCCGCCCGCCGAGCCCATGAGATGATGAGAGAGAGACAGAGACGGCCGCGAAGTTAATATAAGGGATTTAAATAAAACAAACCCGTAAAAACAAAGTTTTTGACTATAAATCCCTTATATATGAGACATAACTAACAGTATTGATTATTTTCAAACATTTACAGACTGACACCGAGTGATGTCCCTTGTCTTTAATAAATGGGGGTGGGATGTGAGGGGGTGTCGGCACGACGGTCGGCGTCAACACGACGGTCGGCGTCAACTCAAACCCTCGTGAAACTGGAAGAAAAAAAACAATAACAAACCGTGAATTTTGAATTACATACCTCATATAAGGATAAACTAAAAATGCATTAATTTAATTACGGTACGTTCGATCGATCTGTCATTTTGATACGATGCATTGTTAGGTCAGACGGGTCCGTGTGCCAAATTTCAGTTCGATCGAATCATGGGAAGTGGGTCATTTTTGACTTCTGTTTTTCCGCCCGCCCGCCCGCCGAGCCCAAGACAGAGAGAGAGAGAGAGAGAGACGGCCGCGAAGTTAATATAAGGGATTTAATAAAAAAGAAAAGAAACGTCGCAGCTGAGAGATCTTTAAATAAAACAAACCCGTAAAAACAAAGTTTTTGACTATAAATCCCTTATATATGAGACATAACTAACAGTATTGATTATTTTCAAACATTTACAGACTGACACCGAGTGATGTCCCTTGTCTTTAATAAATGGGGGTGGGATGCGAGGGGGTGTCGGCACGACGGTCGGCGTCAACACGACGGTCGGCGTCAACTCAAACTCACGTGGAACTGGGCAGAAAAAAAACAATAACAAACAGTGAATTTTGAATTACATACCTCATATAAGGATAAACTAAAAATGCTCTAATTTAATTACGGTACGTTCGATCGATCTGAAATTTTGATACGATGCATTGTTAGGTCAGACGGGTCCGTGTGCCAAATTTCAGTTCGATCGAATCATGGGAAGTGGGTCATTTTTGACTTCTGTTTTTCCGCCCGCCCGCCCGCCGAGCCCAAGACAGAGAGAGAGAGAGAGAGAGACGGCCGCGAAGTTAATATAAGGGATTTAATAAAAAGAAAAGAAACGTCGCAGCTGAGAGATCTTTAAATAAAACAAACCCGTAAAAACAAAGTTTTTGACTATAAATCCCTTATATATGAGACATAACTAACAGTATTGATTATTTTCAAACATTTACAGACTGACACCGAGTGATGTCCCTTGTCTTTAATAAATGGGGGTGGGATGCGAGGGGGTGTCGGCACGACGGTCGGCGTCAACACGACGGTCGGCGTCAACTCAAACTCACGTGGAACTGGGCAGAAAAAAAACAATAACAAACAGTGAATTTTGAATTACATACCTCATATAAGGATAAACTAAAAATGCTCTAATTTAATTACGGTACGTTCGATCGATCTGAAATTTTGATACGATGCATTGTTAGGTCAGACGGGTCCGTGTGCCAAATTTCAGTTCGATCGGATCATGGGAAGTGGGTCATTTTTGACTTCTGTTTTTCCGCCCGCCCGCCCGCCGAGCCCAAGACAGAGAGAGAGAGAGAGAGAGACGGCCGCGAAGTTAATATAAGGGATTTAATAAAAAGAAAAGAAACGTCGCAGCTGAGAGATCTTTAAATAAAACAAACCCGTAAAAACAAAGTTTTTGACTATAAATCCCTTATATATGAGACATAACTAACAGTATTGATTATTTTCAAACATTTACAGACTGACACCGAGTGATGTCCCTTGTCTTTAATAAATGGGGGTGGGATGCGAGGGGGTGTCGGCACGACGGTCGGCGTCAACACGACGGTCGGCGTCAACTCAAACTCACGTGGAACTGGGCAGAAAAAAAACAATAACAAACAGTGAATTTTGAATTACATACCTCATATAAGGATAAACTAAAAATGCATCTAATTTAATTACGGTACGTTCGATCGATCTGAAATTTTGATACGATGCATTGTTAGGTTAGACGGGTCCGTGTGCCAAATTTCAGTTCGATCGGATCATGGGAAGTGGGTCATTTTTGACTTCTGTTTTTCCGCCCGCCCGCCGAGCCCAAGACAGACAGAGAGAGAGACAGAGACGGCGGTGAAGTTAATATAAGGGATTTAATAAAACAAACCCGTAAAAACAAAGTTTTTGACTATAAATCCCTTATATATGAGACATAACTAACAGTATTGATTATTTTCAAACATTTACAGACTGAATCTGTCTTAACTCAACTTTGCATCATAACCCTAGGGGGGGAGGGGTGGGTGGGAGGGGGAGAGGGGAAAAGTCTGGTCACCGATTCGCTTGACCGAGCTCAGAGTGACACGTAAAATGTAAACAAAAGCGCACCGTCGTTTCGTTGGGTCGCCTCAATGCTCAAACTTTCACGTGGCAAAAAAACAATAACAAATCGTGAATTTAAATTACATACCTCATATAAGGATAAACTAAAAATGCATTAATTTAATTACGGTACGTTCGATCGATCTGAAATTTTGATACGATGCATTGTTAGGTAAGACGGGTCCGTGTGCCAAATTTCAGTTCGATCGGATCATTGAAAGTGGGTCATTTTCGACTTTTGTTTTTCCGCCCGCCGAGCCCATGAGATGATGAGAGAGAGACAGAGAGAGACGGCCGTGAAGTTAATATAAGGGATTTAATAAAACAAACCCTGTAAAAACCAAGTTTTTGACTATAAATCCCTTATATATGAGACATAACTAACAGTATTGATTATTTTCAAACATTTACAGACTGAATCTGTCTTAACTCAGTTTGCTTCATAACCCTGGGTTGGGGGGGGGGAGGGTGAGAGGGGAAAAGTCTGGTCACCGATTCGCTTGACCGAGCTCAGAGTGACACGTAAAATGTAAACAAAAGTGCCCCGGCGCTTCGATGGGTTGCCTCAACGCGTCAACTCAAACTTTCACGTGGGAAAAAAACAATAACAAACCGTGAATTTGAATTACATACCTCATATAAGGATAAACTAAAAATGCATTAATTTAATTACGGTACGTTCGATCGATCTGAAATTTTGATACGATGCATTGTTAGGTCAGACGGGTCCGTGTGCCAAATTTCAGTTCGATCGGATCATGGAAGTGGGTCATTTTCGACTTTTGTTTTTCCGCCCGCCCGCCCATGAGATAAGAGATGACGAGAGAGACAGACAGAGAGAGACGGCGGTGAAGTTAATATAAGGGATTTAATAAAACAAACCCGTAAAAACAAAGTTTTTGACTATAAATCCCTTATATATGAGACATAACTAACAGTATTGATTATTTTCAAACATTTACAGACTGAATCTGTCTTAACACAAGTTTGCTTCATAACCCTAGGGGGGGAGGGGTGGGTGGGAGGGGGAGAGGGGAAAAGTCTGGTCACCGATTCGCTTGACCGAGCTCAGAGTGACACGTAAAATGTAAACAAAAGCGCACCGTCGTTTCGTTGGGTCGCCTCAATGCTCAAACTTTCACGTGGCAAAAAAACAATAACAAATCGTGAATTAAAATTACATACCTCATATAAGGATAAACTAAAAATGCATTAATTTAATTACGGTACGTTCGATCGATCTGAAATTTTGATACGATGCATTGTTAGGTAAGACGGGTCCGTGTGCCAAATTTCAGTTCGATCGGATCATTGGAAGGGGTCATTTTCGACTTTTGTTTTTCCGCCCGCCGAGCCCATGAGATGATGAGAGAGAGACAGAGAGAGACGGCCGTGAAGTTAATATAAGGGATTTAATAAAACAAACCCGTAAAAACAAAGTTTTTGACTATAAATCCCTTATATATGAGACATAACTAACAGTATTGATTATTTTCAAACATTTACAGACTGAATCTGTCTTAACTCAACTTTGCATCATAACCCTTAGTGGGGGGGGGAGGGGTGGGTGGGGGGGGGAGAGGGGAAAAGTCTGGTCACCGATTCGCTTGACCGAGCTCAGAGTGACACGTAAAATGTAAACAAAAGCGCCCGTCGCTTCGTTGGGTCGCCTCAATGCTCAAACTTTCACGTGGCAAAAAAACAATAACAAATCGTGAATTTAAATTACATACCTCATATAAGGATAAACTAAAAATGCATTAATTTAATTACGGTACGTTCGATCGATCTGAAATTTTGATACGGTGCATTGTTAGGTCAGACGGGTCCGTGTGCCAAATTTCAGTTCGATCGGATCATGGGAAGTGGGTCATTTTTGACTTCTGTTTTTCCGCCCGCCGAGCCCATGAGATGATGAGAGAGAGACAGACAGAGACGGCCGCGAAGTTAATATAAGGGATTTAAAAATAGCAGTGTTTTTCTCGGAGATTCAGTCTATAATATCTTATAGGTGGCGTTCAAATGATTCCATTCAATGTAATGGTGGGAATTTTCCAACTAATGACGTAGTTTGATACAGTTTGTATTGTGACTGGAAATGAAATACGGCATTTGAATTGTATAGAGCCGTATTGGCTGTGAAGACCTGGGCCGTATGTTCGGATTTTTAAAGTATCAGGATTTCATAGAATTTAAAGTGTCGTATTGCCTTCACATTGAGAGTTTCGTTTATTCTAAATGTTTCAAGTACAGTTGGATGCTAAAATATATGGATTAAAAAATAAATCTTGGTTAAAAAATTTAGCAAATGTTAAGATCAAATGTTAATATTACATTTGTTGTCAAACTACTAGAGCTCCAGATGTAAATTTACAAAGTCTTTGAGAGAAATTATCTTTCGTTTGAATCCATAAAGGTTTAAAATTAAAATATCACAGTCAATAGTAAGTAGGATATTTATATTTCTATATTTCACCAGTAAAACAAGACATTGTAGTCTAAATCTGCTCTAGATATCTGATAGAACTTTCAGTCAGTTTAATATACTTTACATTTTTTAAGTGTCATGCTCGTCATCTCTTTAAAATGGCAATTGAAGGGGGGAAACATGAACTGAAGAACTAATAAAATACGAGATTTTAAAAAATATTTTGTGTTATAAAATTTCATAAAAATTTTAGAATTGCGTTATTTTCTGTGAAAACAGTTTAGAATTTTAGCATCAGTACTTGGTTCTGTATGTTCACGTAATATTATTGTAACATCAGTACTTGGTCCTCTATGTTCACATAATATTATTGAAACATTGGTTTCCTATTTTAATTGATGAATTTAGTCCCTGCACCTGAATCTACCTAGCCCCCCCTCCCACATTTTGAAGGAAGTTGTGCAAACAAGGCAGATCATTTTCTGATTAGAAGACAGCCATGTCCGTTAGTCACAGTTGGAATGTTGGGCGTAAGTTCGGTAGTGATAAGAAAATATCTAATAAAGCTTTCCACCCCACACCCACTTCTCTGTCTCTCTCTCTCTCTGTTGACCTGCCTGTTTTTAGGTGTCGGACTGGGACCTACGCAACAAGGGAGGTAATAAAGCAGGTGATCTCAAAGAACGGTCCATACAATGGGCTCCATTAGAAGGTATGATAGGCTCCATTAAAAGGTATGATAGGCTCGTTAGCTTTCTTTCAAATGTCATTACTTGATTTAGTGGGTTTTTTAAATTTTTAAATAAATATAATTAAAATGGTTTGATTGCTTTGGTTTATCTGACACTTATCTGGCTAATTGGGTTCATGGATAAAAAACACCATTCATAACACTTGCCCTAAAGAAATGCAATGTTACCAAAATGAAGGCTCTTTCAAAATGTAGATATATTTTTGCTTGAAACGTGTAACATATGATACGAGTCATTATAAGACAAATATTCTATTTAAAAGCAAGCCATGTCCATTGCTACCAAAACTGGTTTTGAATTTCATCCGTATGTCAAGGCCATATACATCTACTTGCTCTTGGATATGTTTAAGTGTCTACCAACATAATACAATAATGTGGCAGATATAAAGGACCTTCATATCGGTCCTGTGAGGAGCTGCAGATACAATGGACCTTCATATCGGTCCTGTGAGGAGCTGCAGATACAAAGGACCTTCATATCGGTCCTGTGAGGAGCTGCAGATATAAAGGACCTTCATATCGGTCATGTGAGGAGCTGCAGATATAAAGGACCTTCATATTGGTCCTGTGAGGAGCTGCAGATATAAAGAGGACTTAAAGCAAGTGTTCTTAAATTATTTGATTTTTTTTTAAAAAACGAATCTTCTTACATGCGTGAGAAAACTACTGTAGTAAATCAAAATTGACCTATCTCAAGCGGCTTAAATATTTTTAAATATTTAAATTTTATGAAGTTACTTTTTTATTTATTCATCATAAACATTTGTTTATATAGAAACTTTGTGAAAACTTCACCGATTTTAAGACGTTGAATATGTTCCAAAATTCTACAAAATACAAACTTTGATAAACAGACATCAAGAGCTTCTAAATAATTTATTACTGTCACACTAAAATCGGGCACACTATATACAGCGTGTGTGTGTGTGTGTGTGTGTGTGTGTGTGTATGTGTGGTTTTGCATTAGTGAATTAATATAAAGCTTGCAAATTTATTTAGAATCTTTAGTGTCCATATATGTTTCATTGTTCATAATAAAGTATAATAGAATTTAGAACCATTAATCATGATAAAGTATATTAGAATTTAAACTCATTGATCATAATAAGTATAAGTATATTAGTATTAGTATTTAGACTCGGCTATGGTATATTTTAGTCAGTCAACACGGGCATAGCTTTGGGAAAAAAGGAAGTAAAATAAAAATGTCAAATAAGTTCAACCTGAGAGCAAACAGACATTCAGGAATTTCAAGGTCAAGATCGGTTGATCTAAAAATTGGGACTCTCAAAGTTTCTAGTTTCTTCTTGAGTGAGGAATGGCGAAACTTGATTCGTTTCTGCGATACAATGGTGTTTAGTTTTTGAGATTCTTTACGTGCTTAAATTTCTTCAACCATAAAATGTGAAAGCAGAAACCGTTGATATGAAAATGTTATTAGTGGCTTATTTGGAGACATCTCATTTTCTAGATTAAAACTTTGTTTGTTATCTGGTGTTAGGAAAACTTTTTGTTTACACTTCATAGCATTCTGTTACATCCGTGGATTCAGTGTCACTAAGGTTGTACTTTTAAGGTCATTGAAAATATTCATACAAAATTTCTTTTCATGCACTGTTTCTCCCAATTCCTTTCTTAATATCTTTTCAATATATTTTTTCTTTCTCTCTCTCTCTCTCTCTCTCTCTCTCTCTCTCTCTCTCTCTCTCTCTCTCTCTCTCTCTCTCTCTCTCTCTCTCTCTCTCTCTCTCTCTCTCTCTCTCTGTCTCTCTCTCTTTTTCTCGCTCCCTGCATTACTTACGGCCACTTATTCTAAATTCATTTATGTATTAATTTTTATACTTCAATTTTCAAATGCTAAATGTATTGTTAAAGTAAAAAGATTTCTATAATTCTATTACAGAAAAGCCACTTAGGAAATCTTTCTGGTCTAGGAAGTAGATTAACACCAAGACTGCTATGTATTTTCTGTAGTAAAGGAATTGAACTGCAGGCACCAACCAACCCTAATGAACCTCTAGAAAAGTCTTTAATTTGTTGACCATTCTTCATCTTTCTAACATGACATAGTCCCACAAGGCGATCCTAACAGTCATGAAACTGTGTGCACACATTTTCTTAAGCTGGTCTTTTATATCTTTTCAAATAAACGTAACAAGCCAAAACTCGAAAACGAAACACGAATGGGAATCGCATGAGTCAACGGATTCATTGAATGAAAGATTGGGACATGACATGCTTTATTTCAACGATGTAGTACAAGGGTGGGATCAACATTTGGACAAATATCAATATGATGGCGATTATTCAACGTATCTTGGAAATCAACCAATGAATACAGACGAGTTGCATAATCTCAAATTAAAATGTTTTTCAAAAAGCAAAGATGATTATGAATTTGAAATCCAAAGCAAACTTGATTCCCACAATGCGGACGAACAGACACAGTTAGGAGATTCACAGTGTGTATGTTTCCAAGTCAAATGCGACTGTTCAAATGTAGCTCTCACCTACGTGCCGCAAGATTTGTCAACAAACATTACGATTCTCCTACTCAGGAATAACAATATTACAGATCTGGGTGACGGCAGCTTCCAGCGTTACTCTCTACTCCGGATCTTAGTCCTCTCCGGCAATCAAATAAGCCGCCTTAAGAACAATACCTTCATCGGGCTAACCCAATTGAAATATCTGAATTTGAAGAGCAACAGTTTGGAAATGTTCAATGAAACTTTTGAGAAGGGAGTTTTCACGCCACTTGTATCGCTAACTGTTCTCAAGTTGAACAAAAACACTAAAGGGGCGTTGGTTCATAATGCCCCCTACGTGTATCCCGACACCACATTGGCCCAGCTGACAAACCTCACAGACCTTCACATGGACGGGTTGCCGCGGGCGAAGTTCGGTCCAGGTTTTGAGAAGATGACGTCGCTGCGGCGGCTCATGCTGTCGGGCTTCCAGGAAGGTTACTGTAAGATGGGCTTCCTGGCAAACGACACATTCAACCACGTCGCCCAGCTGACTCTCCTCAACGTCAGCGACTGCTCCATCCTTGTCAATAACACCGACGGGTTCGATGTGCTGAAACCTTTACAAAATCTTGAAGTACTTGACGTGACCTTTAACTTAAAGCTCGGTTTTAACAATCTCGCCAATCTGTTACGGCCGTTAAAACACTCGAATCTCGTCTGTCTGAAAATGACGTCGATCATTACCCGATTCTCGACAGGGGAGAATGTAACACGATCCTTTGTTTCGAACCTGCCTAGAAAACTTGTGTATCTTGAGGCACAGGAAAATGCTCTGGAGACTATCGAACCCGGGGCCATAGACCAACTACCTCACGGCCTCAAGTATATCGATTTGGGAAGTAACCGATTTGTTTTCGGCAGGTACTTGCAGGACCTCCCCAAGTTAAAAAGCCTTCAGTACCTGATGATGAACAGCATCGGATCCATCTTCCGAATACCCCACGGATACCCCTCCCCGCACAAAAACATCATTCAGCCCCCTTGGAGCGGGTCATGTCAAGAATCATATGTGGACAGTGACCTCCTGGTGGACAGTGGCTTCCTGGTGAGAAGTAACCTCCAGGGGCCTTTCCAGTTGTTTCTCCCACCCAACCTGCGGACCCTTGACATGCGGGTCTTGGGTTTGAAGTACATTTTTTCTGAACTTTCCGTAAACGCCAATAATTCTTTGCAGAATCTCATCCTAGACAACAATTACTTTCCGTCGCTAGAGGGACCTATTCACGGCTTAAATAAACTCACTGATCTGTATCTCAGACACGCATCAGTGGAGAAAATTAATAAGACATTCTTCAAAAACTTGACATCACTTCAAAAGCTTTTCCTTGAAAACAACCTGCTCGGATCTTTCTTTGAAAAATCCGGCGAATGGAATCCAATTTTTAAAGACCTCAGAAATCTAACAACCCTTTACCTTTCCAGCAACCGACTGACCCATCTACCGGTCAATATGTTCAAAGGCCTCGACAACCTGGAGAAGCTGTACCTGGACTTCAATGAGATGTGGTTGCTGAACGTGACCGTGTCTCACATGAAGAAGCTGGCGCTCTTGAAAATGAGCCACACCCAGCAGAGTTACTTGACCCTTGACATTCGAAAGCACATCGATGACCTTTGTAACAAAGCGCCGTGCGACCTCCGAGTTGACCTGTCCTTGAACCCCATCAGGTGCGACTGTAACAACTTTGATTTCCTGAAGTGGATGACCCACTCCCCGGCGTTTGATCCCCGTTTCAACAACTACATGTGCCTGTACTCAGACAGCTCTTACAAAACAATCCACGACGCCTACGAGGAGACGCTCGCGACTTTGACGTTACAGTGTGCTGACAACTACCCGATATTTCTGGCAGCTATTATAGCAACCCTCTGCTTCATTCTCATTGTCTTGGGGGCCCTGGTTTACAGGTAAGATTTAGTGATCATCATCTTATTTAATTTATTAATCTCAATCTCATTGTTCTGGGGCCGCTGGTTCACAGGTAAGATTGACGATTATAATATTTAATTTGATAAATCTTTTGCCAAAAACAAGAATTTCTAGCCCTGTCCACCGTTCAGTCTAACTGATAGGACACAATAACAATTCACCTAGTGGATAGCTCAATATTAGTAACCGATAAAATTAGGCTTGTAACTAATAATCCTACATGTGGAAGAAAATCAGAAGCCCCGAGCCTAATGCTCTTTATGGGTCTTCCCGGAAGACCCTCTCAGCTATCTGGCTAGCAAGGTGGACGTAACATCCGAGAAACCCTCCCGAAAGCTTGTAACTGGTGAATGTTCATTCTCTTTTGGGTCGAGCCGCTAGGCTCTTAAGACCCGGTTCATTTTATCGCAAGCGAGCCTCATCAAGCGGGCATCGCCGTAGAGGTAACCCTCTGCAGGTACCGTTACTTCACATTCCAAATCCCCGCACAGCCCGGGGCACTCTTCCAGTACGTGGGCCACCGTCTCTTCTGGGTGGCCACACAGCCGACAGGCCAGTTCCCTTCTGGTGTTAAATTTGTACAGGTAGCTTCGTGTGGGACAATGTTCAGTTCTCATTCTAGTTATGAGCGTCTGATTGCTACGTCCAAGTTTCCACCAGGAATCGCTTTTGCTCGGTCGCGGCATGTACTGGAATACTTTTCTGGCCGTGCTTCCAGAAGCCCAGCCCTGAAGCCATTTCTCTCGGAAATGGTCTTTAAGCCACGATCTGACCCCCAGCTGGGTCATCGGGCGATCGGGTTGGGGCTGAGCTGAACCTTCTCTCGCTAACTCATCGACCCTGTCTGAATGAGGCTCGCCACTGTGCCCAGTGATGTACTGAAGGACTACTTTTCCGCCTCGTGCTAGGATTTCACCTACTGTTTCCAAAATGACACTGACCGTTTTCGTCTCCAGAGAGGATCGACCCACGGTCTCGAGCGAAAACCGTGAGTCGGTGAAAACTACGACGGTCGGGAAAACCTTTCTTCTTGCTAGACGTCGGCGCACTTCCTTCAAACCCTTGCAAATCGCCTCCAGTTCGGCGTCGTGACTACTGTATGCGGATCCGCACGGCCCTGACAGTTCGATACTGTCAGGTCCAGGTTGAGGGTATTGAATTAGTACTCCGTATCCACTTCTGCCATCCTTGAAACGCGAGCCGTCCGTAAAGACTTTTACCACACTATCGCCATAAGCTTTGATTGTCTTCAGAGTCTCGTCTCGCTGGAGCTCGACGGGACTGGCTTTCGTCACCGCTGTATTTGCCAGTGTCAAACGTAGTTCAGGCAAGTCTGAGCTTTCATGTGGTCCTCGAGCAGGGACCAGTCGCATGCGTTCCCTGTGCTTGGGTATGGGGACTGAGTCTTCTAGTTCGTAGACCGTATCCATGAAGGATGGTCTTTTCAGTCGGGTCCTCTTTACCCATCGGTCTTGTAATTGAAAGCAGGGTTCGTCATGCTCCAACCTACGGTATCGCTCCACCGTAGTCATGATTGCCTTTTCTCGCCTTATCGCCAGGGGTTCTACGTTAGACATAATTTCTACAGCGGCTGTGGGTGTCGTACGCAACGCCCCGCATACAAACCGTAGAGCTTGGTTTTGTATGCGGTCCAGACCCTCTAGTGCCGTACGGCTCGCAAAGGCCTGGACCGGGAGGCTGTAATCAATAGCACCCCTCACACTACCGAGATAGAGAGCTCTCAGTAGTCTTGCATCCGCGCCCCAACTAGTGCTAGCCAGTTTCTTCACCAGGGACAGTTTAGCTGTGGCTTTGGCACACAATTCACGCACATGGTTATGTAGCTGGACCTTCTGGTCCAGTTTGATTCCCAAGTACGTTGGTGTCCGATCCCAATTCAATCTTTTCCCACATATCTGAAGCACCACCTCATGCTTCAGTGCATTCCTTCCATTTGTGAAAATGGAATGGACCGTTTTCTCCGTATTGACTACTAGGCGCCAACGGTTGGCGTAGTCTTCGATTCGATTCAGATCTTCCTGCAGCCTGTTCTGCAGGGTTGCAACGTCCTTTCCGGAACTCCATATAGCCAGATCGTCAGCAAACATGGCATTCTGTGACCCCAGAATACCTTGTAGGTCGTGGACGTAGGCTAGGAACAATGTACAACTAAGGGCGGACCCCTGTGGGAGTCCGTCCTCCAGGCGCTCTTCGTTGGATAATGACTCCCCCACTCGGGTCTTGATCGTTCTGTCCGTAAGGAACGATTTTATCCAACTGTACATGTTCGCAGTGACACCTAACTGCTGCAACTTATAAAGTAGCCCTCCACGCCACACCTTGTCGTATGCCTGCTTTAGGTCGAAGAACACCGCAACGGTGTGATTCCTCGACTGGAGTTCATTTGTGATTGTCTGAATTAGTCGGAGAGCCTGGTCCATCGGTTGGCGTCCCTTTCGGAACCCACCCTGAGTCATTGGAATGCATTTGGACTGTTCGAGGAACCAGTAGAGTCGTGCGTTCACTAACCGTTCAGCTACCTTCCCCACACACGACGTGAGGGAAATTGGCCGGTAACTGGACGGGTGTTCGCCTGGTTTCCCCTCTTTGGGAATTGGGGTTATTGTGGCCTTTTTCCACAGCTTCGGCAGCGTGCCTGTTGTCCAAGTTCTATTTATGAAACCCAGCAGTTTCATTCGACCTGTCTTGCCCAGATGTTTGAGCATTTCATTGTGAACTTTATCTGGTCCTGGTGCTTTGCCAGCCTGGCACTTGTTGAGTGCGGTTTGCAACTCTGTCATTGTGAAGGGGGCCGCGAAAACCTCTAGCTGAGGGCCCTTACTTTGTCTCCTTGAGCCTTCTTTGCGCATTCGGTCGATTGTTCGGCTAAAATCAGATCTGGCGCCTTTTTTGTTAACCTGGGCAAAGTGTTTGTTTAGCGCTCGTGCGCGCTTAACTTCACTAGCCCTTTGGCCCTTTGGTGTCGTCAAAGGGTTGGAATTCTTTGTCTTCCCTGCGCCAGATAATGCATCCAGGAGCCGCCAAACTTTTCTTCCGTCTACGAGGTCGAGTTTTTCGCACGTATTTACCCATTTCGCCTTCTTCGCTTTGTCGACAGCGGCCCGGACTTCAGCCGTCAGTCTGTTGTACGCCCTACGAGCTTCGGGCGTCTTCAGCCTGGCTGCCTTTTTCCGTGCTTTTGCTCTTTGTTTCACCAATTCTGCCAGACTCTTGTCCCAGTAAGGTCTGAACTTCTGTTTCCCGTTCGTCCTTGGGATCGTGCGCCTCGCAATCCCAAGGATTGTGTCAATAAACTGCCTGTAGGTGGCATCCATGTTGTCTCCTGCAACATCCAGCAGAGCGAGCTTGGTCTCGCTCTCGGCCTCGTACTTCCGCCAATCGGCCTTACGGAACTGCCAATGCCTTCTTTCAAATCGAGGTTTGCCTGCACCAAGTCCAAATTCAATCAGGATTGGTAAGTGATCGGAACCTACTTCCTTTAATACTTCCAGTCTATGCTTCGACTCTAGGTCAGCGGAAATAAGCGTTAGATCTGGGCGGGACTCCGTGCTGTGCCCCGTGTGCAGTAGTGTTGGTTCACTGTCTGCATTCTGTAGCCTGATGAGATTCGTATTAATACAGACATCCTCGATGTAGCGGCCTGACGCGTTCCGTTCAGCATAGCCCCAGTCAGGAGACTGTGCATTAAAGTCTCCTGCTATTATCGTTTTGCCAAAAATGACATCTTCCCCAACTGGAAGTGCGATAGGGTTTCTGGGCGTATTATAGACGTTCGTGATTGTAAAGCCAACGTCGCCTTTGAAAACTCTCACGGTGAGAGTATCAGTGTTGCTGTAACACTTAACTTCGAGCAGCTCCATTTTTAAATCATTCCGGACCGCTGTGGCAAGACCTCGACATCGCCGGTCACACTTGCAATGGTATAGCGAGTAACCAGTGATATGGAACGGCTTCCCCTTGAGGAGCGTTTCTTGGAACAGTGCCACATCCACTTTCCGTTCGTGGAGTATTTTGGTTACTTCGTGTGCCTTTTGCCTTATGCCACAGACATTCAACTGTAAAACTACCAGGGCTTGTTCAGGATGGCCCTTCGCACCCATACAAGGACGGCCAGTCACCGATTGACCGCTTGGACATGGCCTGTCGTTCGTCACCATGCCTCTAAGAGGGGGGGGTAGCCAACCGACCCGACGTACCACCATCCGCCGAGAAGGGGTTTAGAAGGTCCGTTCCGGGACCTGCTTTTTTCGATATATGAACCATAGAATAGAGAGGGGGTAGGCAGAAATCTTCAACCCATTGAGGACGGTCCGAGTGCGTTCCGCCCCTTGCCCAGAGGGTCTTCCTGTCTTCGGCGTTCCTAGCCGGGCACTGTTGGGTATGGGTCTGCTCCCACACCCAGCACCGGGCCTCTCGTTGAGGCCATGCCCCACCCCCCGGTTGTCCGGAGGGTTCCAGTGCGTATGCTTGGCGATTTCGCCGGGGTTAGTCAGTTTCAGGTCGCAGCCACTTCCGCGACCCTACTTATCTCCCGGGCCCCGTAAAGGCCAACCCCTTCCGAGAGAAAATCAGAAGCCCCGAGCCTAATGCTCTTTATGGGTCTTCCCGGAAGACCCTCTCAGCTATCTGGCTAGCAAGGTGGACGTAACATCCGAGAAACCCTCCCGAAAGCTTGTAACTAAAAGGTTCTATTAAATGTCATAATATCTAAAAGAAGAGATACATTTGTCAGAATTAAAGAACTTATCTATAATAAATGTTTTTTTAAAAGTTAATAACATAATTTTGCGATTTTTGAAAGATTGTTTAACACAACTAAAAATTGTATCTAAATTGTTTCTGTCAAGTCTGAATGTCTTGGTGCTATGGTGTATACGTGTGGTCATTAAATTAATAACTGACTAGTTCGTTTCTTCGCATGTTTCTTTTTAATAGTTAAAGCGGTTGAGGACGCAAACAATACAAACGAATATATAAATTATTAATACATGTATATATATTTTAACGTAAAATGATAAGAACAATATATTTTAGCATTTTGGAAGTTCGTGGGTGTTTGACCAAAAAATAGTTTACACTGTATAGGAGTGTATGTACCATTATCTATGTTTTCGATAATATAATGACTTTTTTACTCCATGATATTTCCGTGTTCTGTTCCATGACAGATTATTTTGTAATCCATGACGAATCATTTTTTTTAATCCACGACAGATTCCGGTGGAATTTAAGATACTTGTACTATGCAGCTTACGTCAGGTTCAAGGACACAGAGAAGGGAAGTCACTCTGGCGACTTTCAGTACGACGTCTTCCTGTCCTACTCGTCTGATGACGAGGAGTTTGTGGTTAACGAGGTCACTAAAGGTCATTCAATGTATTCAACATTTTCAAGATAGCCTTGACACACTTGCAACATCTTCAAGTCAATCAAACATAAATTCCTTTTTTTTCTCAAAGACTAAAACTTAATGTCAAAATGTGAAGCCCTTATTTTTGTAAAAGAAAATATTTAACTGTCATTCATAGAACATATTAGGCCATGCATACTTTTCGTGGATATGAGGAGTCCATTTGCAAAACCTATTAAGTCACTTTTGAGAGTTTTTGAGAAAAAAGTCATTAATGTTTGAGTGACTTAGAATATTTTGCAAGTGTTTAATATTTATAACAATAAACTATAGCGTATTTAGTAGGTTTTAAATGACCAAACCAAAAGAATACTGTCGAGTTTTCCATATAAAAAAGATAACGGCAGTAACTCATTTCCCCGCAAAATGGAATTCTTAGGTTTTGCAAGTGGAGTCCTCATTTAATTATTTAACAATTCTGCTCCAATCTGCCTTTACTTTCTCACAAGCCAGCTTTTTATTCACTAGTGAACAGCTGCCTTTACTGTCTCACAAGCCAGCTTATTATTCACTAGTGAACAGCTGCCTTTAATTTCTCACAAACCATCTTTTTGTTTCACTAGTGAACATCTGCCTTTACTTTCTCACAAGCCAGCTTTTTATTTCACTAGTGAACAGCTGCCTTTACGTTCTCACAAGCCATTTTTTTATTTCACTAGTGAACAGCTGCCTTTACGTTCTCACAAGCCAGCTTATTATTTCACTAGTGAACATCTGCCTTTACTTTCTCACAAGCCAGCTTATTATTCACTAGTGAACATCTGCCTTTACTTTCTCACAAGCCAGCGTATCATTTCACTAGTGAACATGTGCCTTTTCCTTTCTCACAAGCCAGCTTATTATTCACTAGTGAACAGCTGCCTTTACTTTCTCACAAACCAGCTTATCATTTCACTAGTGAACATCTGCCTTTACTTTCTCACAAGCCAGCTTATTATGTCACTAGTGAACAGCTGCCTTTACTTTCTCACAAACCAGCTTTTTTGTTTCACTAGTGAACATCTGTCTTTACTTTCTCACAAGCCAGCTTTTTATTTCACTAGTGAAAAGGTGCCTTTACGTTCTCACAATACATTTTTTTATTTCACTAGTGAACAGCTGCCTTTACGTTCTCACAAGCCAGTTTATTTTTCACTAGTGAATATATGCCTTTACTTTCTCACAAGCCAGCTTATCAATTCACTAGTGAACATCTGCCTTTACTTTCTCACAAGCCAGCTTATTATTCACTAGAGAACAGCTGCCTTTACTTTCTCACAAGCCAGCTTATTATTCACTAGTGAACATCTGCCTTTAATTTCTAACACGCAAGCTTATTATTTCACTAGTGAACAATTCTGCTCCACTCTGCCATTACGTTCTCACAAGCCATTTTTTTTATTTCACTAGTGAACAGCTGACTTTACTTTCTCACAAGCCAGCTTATTATTCACTAGTGAACATCTGCTTTACTTTCTCACAAGCCAGCTTATCATTTCACTAGTGAACATCTGCCTTTTCTTTCTCACAAGCCAGCTTATTATTTCACTAGTGAATATCTGCCTTTACTTTCTCACAAGCCAGCTTATTATTTCAATAGTGAACATCTGCCTTTAATTTCTAACAAGCAAGCTTATTATTTCACTAGTGAACAATTCTGCTCCACTCTGCCGTTACTTTCTCACAAGCCAGCTTTTTATTTCACTAGTGAACATCTGCCTTTACTTTCTCTCAAACCAGCTTATTATTTCACTAGTGAACAATTCTGCTCCACTCTGACTTTACTTTCTCACAAGCCAGCTTTTTATTTCACTAGTGAACAGCTACCTTTACGTTCTCACAAGCCATTTTTTTATTTCACTAGTGAACAGCTGCCTTTACGTTCTCACAAGCCAGCTTATTATTTCACTAGTGAACATCTGCCTTTACTTTCTCACAAGTCAGTTAATTATTCACTAGTGAACATCTGCCTTTACTTTCTCATAAGCCAGCTTATCATTTCACTAGTGAACATCTGCCTTTCCTTTCTCACAAGCCAGCTTATTATTCACTAGTGAACAGCTGTCTTTACTTTCTCACAAACCAACTTTTTGTTTCACTAGTGAACATCTGCCTTTACTTTCTCACAAGCCAGCTTATTATTTCACTAGTGAATATCTGCCTTTACTTTCTTACAAGCCAGCTTATTATTCACTAGTGAACATCTGCCTTTAATTTCTAACAAGCAAGCTTATTATTTCACTAGTGAACAATTCTCCTCCACTCTGCCGTTACTTTCTCACAAGCCAGCTTTTTATTTCACTAGTGAACATCTGCCTTTACTTTCTCTCAAACCAGCTTATTATTTCACTAGTGAACAATTCTGCTCCACTCTGCCTTTACTTTCTCACAAGCCAGCTTTTTATTTCACTAGTGAACAGCTGCCTTTACGTTCTCACAAGCGATTTTTTATTTCACTAGTGAACCGCTGCCTTTACGTTCTCACAAGCCAGCTTATTATTTCACTAGTGAACATCTGCCTTTACTTTCTCACAAACCAGCTTTTTGTTTCACTAGTGAACATCTGCCTTTACTTTCTCACAAGCCAGCTTATTATTTCACTAGTGAATATCTGCCTTTACTTTCTCACAAGCCAGCTTATTATTTCACTAGTGAACATCTGCCTTTAATTTCTAACAAGCAAGCTTATTATTTCACTAGTGAACAATTCTGCTCCACTCTGCCGTTTCTTTCTCACAAGCCAGCTTTTTATTTCACTAGTGAACATCTGCCTTTACTTTCTCTCAAACCAGCTTATTATTTCACTAGTGAACAATTCAGCTCCACTCTGCCTTTACTTTCTCACAAGCCAGCTTTTCATTTCACTAGTGAACAGCTGCCTTTACGTTCTCACAAGCCATTTTTTATTTCACTAGTGAACAGCTGCCTTTACGTTCTCACAAGCCAGCTTATTATTTCACTAGTGAACATCTGCCTTTACTTTCTGACAAGCAAGCTTATTATTTACTAGTGAACATCTGCCTTTACTTTCTCACAAGCCAGTTTATCATTTCACTAGTGAACATCTCCCTTTCTTTTCTCACAAGCCAGCTTATTATTTCACTAGTGAATATCTGCCTTTACTTTCTCACAAGCCAGCTTATTTTTTCACTAGTGAACATCTGCCTTTAATTTCTAACAAGCAAGCTTATTATTTCACTAGTGAACAATTCTGCTCCACTCTGCCTTTATCTTCTCACAAGCCAGCTTTTTATTTCACTAGTGAACATCTGCCTTTAATTTCTAACAAGCAAGCTTATTATTTCACTAGAGAACAATTCTGCTCCACTCTGCCTTTATCTTCTCACAAGCCAGCTTTTTATTTCACCCGAGAACCTGATCAAGCTGCCATAAAGATATTTATGGACAACATCGGTTCCGATCTCCCTTAAGGCTGTTGTTTTATTGAGTTCTGCGACAGACGAAATGATTTGATAGATATCTCTCACAGTTTAGTTTGATAAACGTGTTTCTTCTAAAGAGCTTGAAAAGAGAGGATTCAAGCTGCACGTCCACGGGCGAGACTTCGTGGCTGGCGACTACATCACTGCCAACATCGTCACCGCCATCAAGGCCAGCAGGAAGACTTTGGTGGTCCTAACGAAGAACCTGCTGGACAGCACCTGGTGCAACTATGAGCTTCAGGTGTGTAACATGTATTTTAAGAGCTGCAGGGGTGTAACATGCTTTTATAATGTCCAGGAAAATCTCGTCATGCCTGCCAATATTTGTACAAAAGGTGTTTGTATTGTATTAGGGATAACATCTGGTAACAATATCAGCTAAAGGTTTGCAACGTGTTTATTTTAATATTTGAGGATAGATGAATTGAACAATGCTGTATATTTTGTTTGTTACGTCATTAGTGTCCATGGATGCTTTAACAACAATTAAAATGGCGGCATTACAACTTTCAACAAAAGAGTTAAAAATCCTAGCCATTTAAATAGCTCTTAATTTTTGTATTGTTCATTGGATTTATCATGTTTAAATAACATAACATCGAGTTGTAACATTGAATAAAGGTAAATGATAGCTCCTGGTAAATTAATTTGTCAAGTGGACGAAGGCCAGCCACTGTGGGTACAAGGAGGTACCACACCATAACAAAGAATGGTTTAAGGTAGTTATGAAAACACTCAATGTGACTGAATAAAAGCTAAAGCCTCGATTGTAGTGTAGCGAAACACACAATTATTTGTTCGCACGGCTTTACTTCAGTGTTATATTCTGGAACGTTATACAAGTTTAACGTTATACAAGTTTAACATTATACAAGTTTAACGTTATACAAGTTTAACATTATACAAGTTTAACGTTATACAAGTTTAACGTTATAAAGTAATGGGGGTGAGACTGCAATCAGGCTTTTAAAAAGGTAAATGCATAAAATAAAAACAGGGTATTAGTAGGCCTGACAGGACGTAACACAACAGCGAACGTTTCGGCAAAGAGCCTTCTTCAACGGACAAATAGTACAAAAATGAAACGAATAAAACGAAATAATAGAAAAAAACACTTAGCTGCGGTGAAATCCAAGTAGTCCAGTAGAGATCTACTGGACTACTTGGATTTCACCGCAGCTAAGTGTTTTTTTCTATTATTTCGTTTTATTCGTTTCATTTGTGTACTATTTGTCCGTTGAAGAAGGCTCTTTGCCGAAACGTTCGCTGTTGTGTTACGTCCTGTCAGGTCTACTAATACCCTGTTTTTATTTTATGCATTTACCTTTAACGTTATACAAGTTTAACGTTATACAAGTTTAACGTTATACAAGTTAAACGTTATACAAGTTTAACGTTATACAAGTTTAACGTTATACAAGTTTAACGTTATACAAGTTTAACATTATACAAGTTTAACGTTTTACAAGTTTAACATTATACAAATTTAACATTATACAAGTTTAACGTTATACAAGTTTAACGTTATACAAGTTTAACATTATACAAGTTTAACGTTATACAAGTTTAACATTATACAAGTTTAACATTATACAAGTTTAACATTATACAAGTTTAACGTTATACAAGTTTAACATTATACAAGTTTAACATTATACAAGGTTAACATTATACAAGTTTAACATTATACAAGTTTAACATTATACAAGTTTAACATTATACAAGTTTAACATTATACAAGTTTAACATTATACAAGTTAAACATTATACAAGTTTAACGTTATACAAGTTTAACGTTATACAAGTTTAACGTTATACAAGTTTAACGTTATACAAGTTTAACATTATACAAGTTTAACATTATACAAGTTTAACATTATACAAGTTTAACGTTATACAAGTTTAACAATATACAAGTTTAACATTATACAAGTTTAACATTATTCAAGTTTAACATTATACAAGTTTAACATTATACAAGTTTAACATTATACAAGTTTAACGTTATACAAGTTTAGCATTATACAAGTTTAACATTATACAAGTTTAACATTATACAAGTTTAACGTTATACAAGTTTAACATTATACAAGTTTAACATTATACAAGTTTAACATTATACAAGTTTAACATTATACAAGTTTAACATTATACAAGTTTAACATTATACAAGTTTAACGTTATACAAGTTTAACGTTATACAAGTTTAACGTTATACAAGTTTAACATTATACAAGTTTAACATTATACAAGTTTAACATTATACAAGTTTAATATTATACAAGTTTAACATTATACAAGTTTAACATTATACAAGTTTAACATTATACAAGTTTAACATTATACAAGTTTAACGTTATACAAGTTTAACGTTATACAAGTTTAACGTTATACAAGTTTAACATTATACAAGTTTAACATTATACAAGTTTAACGTTACCTATAGTAAACGTTTATCTCATTTGTCAAAGAATGAATGTCACGAATAAATACTAGGACCACTAGGACCACTAGGACCACTAGGACCACTAGGACCACTAGGACCACTAGGACCACTAGGACCACTAGGACCATCTCTCTCTAACTTATATATACACTAGCTAGATGTAGGCAGTTCTGACACTATGATCCAGTAGGACCACCTCTCTGTGACTTATATATACACTAGCTATAGATGTAGGCACTTCTGACGCTATGATCCAGTAGGACCACTAGGACCACTAGGACCACTAGGACCATCTCTCTCTGACTTATATATACACTAGCTAGATATAGGCACTTCTGACGCTATGATCCAGTAGGATCACTAGGACCACTAGGACCACTAGGACCACTAGGACCACCTCTCTCTGACTTATATATACACTAGCTAGATGTAGGCAGTTCTGATGCTATGATCCACTAGGACCACTAGGACCACTAGGACCACTAGGACCATCTCTCTCTGACTTATATATACACTAGCTATAGATGTAGGCAGTTCTGACGCTATGATCCACTATGATCCACTAGGACCACTAGGACCACCAGGACCACTAGGACCATCTCTCTCTGACTTATATATACACTAGCTAGATATAGGCACGTCTGACGCTATGATCCAGTAGGATCACTAGGACCACTAGGACCACTAGGACCACTAGGACCACTAGGACCACTAGGACCACTAGGACCACTAGGACCACTAGGACCATCTCTCTCTGACTTATATATACACTAGCTAGATGTAGGCAGTTCTGACACTATGATCCAGTAGGACCACCTCTCTGTGACTTATATATACACTAGCTATAGATGTAGGCACTTCTGACGCTATGATCCAGTAGGACCACTAGGACCACTAGGACCACTAGGACCACTAGGACCATCTCTCTCTGACTTATATATACACTAGCTAGATATAGGCACTTCTGACGCTATGATCCAGTAGGATCACTAGGACCACTAGGACCACTAGGACCACTAGGACCACTAGGACCACTAGGACCACTAGGACCACTAGGATCACTAGGACCACTAGGACCATCTCTCTCTGACTTATATATACACTAGCTAGATATAGGCAGTTCTGACACTATGATCCAGTAGGACCACCTCTCTGTGACTTATATATACACTAGCTATAGATGTAGGCACTTCTGACGCTATGATCCAGTAGGACCACTAGGACCACTAGGACCACTAGGACCATCTCTCTCTGACTTATATATACACTAGCTAGATATAGGCACTTCTGACGCTATGATCCAGTAGGATCACTAGGACCACTAGGACCACTAGGACCACTAGGACCACTAGGACCACTAGGACCACTAGGACCACCTCTCTCTGACTTATATATACACTAGCTAGATGTAGGCAGTTCTGATGCTATGATCCACTAGGACCACTAGGACCACTAGGACCACTAGGACCACTAGGACCACTAGGACCACTAGGACCACTAGGACCACTAGGACCATCTCTCTCTGACTTATATATACACTAGCTATAGATGTAGGCAGTTCTGACGCTATGATCCACTAGGACCACTAGGACCACCAGGACCACTAGGACCACTAGGACCATCTCTCTCTGACTTATATATACACTAGCTAGATATAGGCACTTCTGACGCTATGATCCAGTAGGATCACTAGGACCACTAGGACCACTAGGACCACTAGGACCACTAGGACCACCATGACCACTAGGACCACTAGGACCACTAGGACCCTTAGGACCACTAGGACCATCTCTCTCTGACTTATATATACACTAGCTAGATGTAGGCAGTTCTGACGCTATGATCAACTAGGACCACTAGGACCCCTAGGACCACTAGGACCATCTCTCTCTGACTTATATATACACTAGCTATAGATGTAGGCAGTTCTGACGCTATGATCCACTAGGACCACTAGGATCACTAGGACCACTAGGACCACTAGGACCACTAGGACCACCTCTCTCTGACTTATATATACACTAGCTATAGATGTAGGCAGTTCTGACGCTATGATCCACTAGGACCACTAGGACCAATAGGACCACTAGGACCACTAGGACCACTAGGACCACCTCTCTCTGACTTATATATACACTAGCTAGATGTAGGCAGTTCTGACGCTATGATCCACTAGGACCACTAGGACCACTAGGACCACTAGGACCACTAGGACCACCTCTCTCTGACTTATATATACACTAGCTAGATGTAGCCAGTTCTGACGCTATGATCCAGTAGGACCACTAGGACCACTAGGACCACTAGGACCACTAGGACCACTAGGACCACTAGGACCATCTCTCTCTGACTTATATATACACTAGCTATAGATGTAGGCAGTTCTGACGCTATGATCCAGTAGGACCACTAGGACCACTAGGACCACTAGGACCACTAGGACCACTAGGACCATCTCTCTCTGACTTATATATACACTAGCTATAGATGTAGGCAGTTCTGACGCTATGATCCACTAGGACCACTAGGACCACTAGGACCACTAGGACCACTAGGACCACCTCTCTCTGACTTATATATACACTAGCTATAGATGTAGGCAGTTCTGACGCTATGATCCACTAGGACCACTAGGACCAATAGGACCACTAGGACCACTAGGACCACTAGGACCACCTCTCTCTGACTTATATATACACTAGCTAGATGTAGGCAGTTCTGACGCTATGATCCACTAGGACCACTAGGACCACTAGGACCACTAGGACCACCTCTCTCTGACTTATATATACACTAGCTAGATGTAGCCAGTTCTGACGCTATGATCCAGTAGGACCACTAGGACCACTAGGACCACTAGGACCACTAGGACCACTAGGACCACTAGGACCACTAGGACCATCTCTCTCTGACTTATATATACACTAGCTATAGATGTAGGCAGTTCTGACGCTATGATCCAGTAGGACCACTAGGACCACTAGGACCACTAGGACCACCTCTCTCTGACTTATATATACACTAGCTAGATGTAGGCAGTTCTGACGCTATGATCCACTAGGACCACTAGGACCACCAGGACCACTAGGACCACTAGGACCACCTCTCTGTGACTTATATATACACTAGCTATAGATATAGGCACTTCTGACGCTATGATCCAGTAGGATCACTAGGACCACTAGGACCACTAGGACCACTAGGACCACCTCTCTCTGACTTATATATACACTAGCTAGATGTAGACCGTTCTGACGCAATGATCCAGTAGGACCACTAGGACCACTAGGACCACTAGGACCACTAGGACCACCTCTCTCTGACTTGTATATACACTAGCTAGATGTAGGCAGTTCTGACGCTATGATCCACTAGGACCACTAGGACCACTAGGACCACTAGGACCACTAGGACCACTAGGACCACTAGGACCACTAGGACCACCTCTCTCTGACTTATATATACACTAGCTATAGATGTAGGCAGACATGCATGAAACCAATGGGAATCAGTACTAACAAGAAACTCCTCGCCACTTCCTAAAATGCAGCTATTCTTTTAATCTACTCGAGCTCACTAAATCTGAAGCTATCTCATATTTCTCTTTGATTGTTGTCATCGTCTCATTAATTTTTAGGCCTAACTTTTCTCTGAACAACAGTATCTCCTCAAATCTGTTCCATTTAAATGAACTAGACGTTTCATAAATTACTCAAAAATGTCCTCCTTTGTTGAATGAGTACAACAAGAAAGACGACATTTCCTCTAATATTCTAAAATTGTCAAATATATTTTGAATTACAGCAGCACTTACTTATAGACAGAAATTTAGCTTCGATTTAATTTTGTATCAATACACCATGAAACTTACATAACACGAATTGATAACGAAAACATTTGTTTGGTATTAAAAATAACATAAAGCCATTTTGCAAGGCAACTAAACTCCGCTCTCGGCTGTTACAAAGGCCAGCAACTCATCAATTCATTGTTACTAATATTATATGTCGTTATCAGTCGTTTCTCTTTACTAAATTGAATGAGCTGGAGCGAGATTTTACCATTAACTGAAGTATTCTGTTGAATGCTAAATATACGTGTTTGGTATTGTTTACTTACACAATTCAAACTCATGTGTACCAATGATACTACATTTGACATTTTTGACCTCCTCATGACACAGATGGCCAACATGGAGTCTGTACACACTGGACGACCGGTTCTCGTTTTCTTGCTGAAGGACTCCATTCCATCAGGGGAGCTAGGCACAGATCTCTTGTACCACATCAGGAACAATACCTACATGCTGTACCCGCAGGATGACATGGACGACGTCATGGTCCAAGCCTTTTGGGACAGATTCTCCACTGACCTCACACGATAACAAGACGTTTCTGTTCAGGACCTGTCACCTTGTGCATCTACAATTAAATAAATGACAAAACTTCTATCTGTCGTAATGTTTTTATTTCTATCTTCAATATAAAAATATAAAGTATATTTTAAGGGCGTCAGAAAGAACTCACCCAAACACTATCAACCGGTAGATTTTTTTTTAAAAAAAGTTTTGTATTTTATGTAAATGAGGACACCATGATGAGAAAACAAGTGAATGTTTTTAATTTTTTAAAATTAATTTTTCATTTAAATAGTGTTTTTCCAAAACATTTAAATAAAATATCTAAATATGTCAAGTTACATTGGGCGAGTTCTCCATCAAGTTGTCACTAATTTGTTAGGGGCCGTCCATAAATGACGTCACTAATTTGTTAGGGGCCGTCCATAAATGACGTCACTAATTTGTTAGGGGCCGTCCATAAATAACGTCACTAATTTGTTAGGGGCCGTCCATAAATGACGTCACGAATTTGTTAGGGGCCGTCCATAAATGACGTCACTAATTTGTTAGGGGCCGTCCATAAATGACGTCACTAATTTGTTAGGGGCCGTCCATAAATGACGTCACTAATTTGTTCGGGGCCGTCCATAAATGACGTCACTAATTTGTTAGGGGCCGTCCATAAATGACGTCACTAATTTGTTAAGGGCCGTCCATAAATGACGTCACTAATTTGTTAGGGACCGTCCATAAATGACGTCACGAATTTGTTAGGGGCCGTCCATAAATGACGTCACTAATTTGTTAGGGACCGTCCATAAATGACGTCACTAATTTGTTAGTGGCCGTCCATAAATGACGTCACTAATTTGTTAGGGACCGTCCATAAATGACGTCACGAATTTGTTAGGGGCCGTCCATAAATGACGTCACTAATTTGTTAGGGGCGTCCACAAATGACGTCACGAATTTGTTAGGGCCGTCCATAAATGACGTCACTAATTTGTTAGGGGCCGTCCATAAATGACGTCACTAATTTGTTAGGGGCCGTCCATAAATGACGTCACTAATTTGTGACTGGAATTTTCTTTCTCTTAAATAAACCAAACTGTTGAAACGTTTCTACCCACAATTCTAGGCCAAAGAAGGATGTAGTCGTCCCCCCCCCTCCCCCAGATAGAGATAGGATCTAAAGAGCCTGCAATTATGACCCCTCTTATCAAAATATTTTAACTAATACATCTAAAATGTTTGCCTTAAATCTAAGTTTAGTTAACATATCATTTAAATGTCTACAATACATTTAGTATGATATTCATCATTTATAATTTGTTTCGTTAAGTTCTAAGAATAAATGAAAACGTAAAGCCTAAAAATAAACTTTCGAAACTCCCGTTTTCCTGCTGATGTAATGTTTACAACGATACTGAAAGCGAAACCGAAAGAATTGATTAAATTATGGCATAGTTCCGTACAAAACATGTGACGTCAAAAAAAAGAGCAGCATATATAGACACAAAATCAAGGTTGTGTACATTCGGATTTGATAACATTATTTCCCTCACATCCATTGAATATTTTCAGGTAAGGAACATTTTTCTTCGTTAAATATTATCTTCAGTTTTTGTTGTTGTTGAAATTTCAAAATGTATCTAAATCTCTCTTTGCTCTGTTTTTGTTTAAAATAATAAAGGGGCCGTCCAGAAAGTATGTCACGCTATTTTTCATAATTTTTAACTCCCCCTCCCCCCTGTTACAAATTGTCACAAATCTTGGAACCCCCCCCCCAAAAAAAAAGTACGTCACACTGAACAAAAATGTTGTTTGTTATTAACAAAATAATTAAAATTTAATATAAAACACCGTGACGTCACACATGGCCAGACCCCCTCCCCCTGTCACAAAGTATCACACTTTCTTAGACCCCCTCCCCCCTCTGGAGTGTGACGTACTTTAAGGAGGGCACAAACTGATGCCAAAGAATGTTATTAGAATCAGTTAACATTATTCCAATGTGCGTCTCTATTCTACATCGTCCATAGCTTACTTCTGTAGTAGATGCAAATTATCTTCTATCTTATCTATACAGACGCTCCTTCTATGCAGAAGATAGTTGCGTCCACAGACCATGACAGATGATCTGTTGGCAAGTGAAGCAGCGTTCACAGACCACGGCTTTGTGGGTTCCACGCATTACCCAGCCGCCTAACTACATGTAGTGTTAGGTACCCATTCGGAGCGGGGACGCCCTAGGCCCCGGGAACAAACCCTTGCCTTCACACGGATTCGAACCCGTGACCATCGGTACGACAGTCCAGTGCGCTGCCACTCGACCACCATTAAATCAAAGGGGCATTATTATGATTTATTCCTTTAAACAAAAATGAAATATTTTGGTTCAATTTAATTTTTAATAGAATTCAACATATATGTTAATCAAATATTCATGCAAATATTCATGTCCAAATATTCATGCAAATATTCATGTCCAAATATTCATGTCCAAATATTCATGTCCAAATATTCATGTCCAAATATTCATGTCCAAATATTCATGTCCAAATATTCATGTCCAAATATTCATGTCCAAATATTCATGTCCAAATATTCATGTCCAAATATTCATGTCCAAATATTCATGTCCAAATATTCATGTCCAAATATTCATGTCCAAATATTCATGTCCAAATATTCATGTCCAAATATTCATGTCCAAATATTCATGTCCAAATATTCATGTCCAAATATTCATGTCCAAATATTCATGTCCAAATATTCATGTCCAAATATTCATGTCCAAATATTCATGTCCAAATATTCATGTCCAAATATTCATGTCCAAATATTCATGTCCAAATATTCATGTCCAAATATTCATGTCCAAATATTCATGTCCAAATATTCATGTCCAAATATTCATGTCCAAATATTCATGTCCAAATATTCATGTCCAAATATTCATGTCCAAATATTCATGTCCAAATATTCATGTCCAAATATTCATGTCCAAATATTCATGTCCAAATATTCATGTCCAAATATTCATGTCCAAATATTCATGTCCAAATATTCATGTCCAAATATTCATGTCCAAATATTCATGTCCAAATATTCATGTCCAAATATTCATGTCCAAATATTCATGTCCAAATATTCATGTCCAAATATTCATGTCCAAATATTCATGTCCAAATATTCATGTCCAAATATTCATGTCCAAATATTCATGTCCAAATATTCATGTCCAAATATTCATGTCCAAATATTCATGTCCAAATATTCATGTCCAAATATTCATGTCCAAATATTCATGTCCAAATATTCATGTCCAAATATTCATGTCCAAATATTCATGTCCAAATATTCATGTCCAAATATTCATGTCCAAATATTCATGTCCAAATATTCATGTCCAAATATTCATGTCCAAATATTCATGTCCAAATATTCATGCAAATATTCATGCAAATATTCATGTCCAAATATTCATGTCCAAATATTCATGTCCAAATATTCATGTCCAAATATTCATGTCCAAATATTCATGCAAATATTCATGCAAATATTCATGTCCAAATATTCATGTCCAAATATTCATGTCCAAATATTCATGTCCAAATATTCATGTCCAAATATTCATGCAAATATTCATGCAAATATTCATGTCCACATATTCATGTCCAAATATTCATGTCCAAATATTCATGTCCAAATATTCATGTCCAAATATTCATGTCCAAATATTCATGTCCAAATATTCATGTCCAAATATTCATGTCCAAATATTCATGTCCAAATATTCATGTCCAAATATTCATGTCCAAATATTCATGCAAATATTCATGCAAATATTCATGTCCAAATATTCATGTCCAAATATTCATGTCCAAATATTCATGTCCAAATATTCATGTCCAAATATTCATGTCCAAATATTCATGTCCAAATATTCATGCAAATATTCATGCAAATATTCATGTCCAAATATTCATGTCCAAATATTCATGTCCAAATATTCATGTCCAAATATTCATGTCCAAATATTCATGTCCAAATATTCATGTCCAAATATTCATGTCCAAATATTCATGTCCAAATATTCATGTCCAAATATTCATGTCCAAATATTCATGTCCAAATATTCATGTCCAAATATTCATGTCCAAATATTCATGTCCAAATATTCATGTCCAAATATTCATGTCCAAATATTCATGTCCAAATATTCATGCAAATATTCATGCAAATATTCATGTCCAAATATTCATGTCCAAATATTCATGTCCAAATATTCATGTCCAAATATTCATGTCCAAATATTCATGCAAATATTCATGCAAATATTCATGTCCAAATATTCATGTCCAAATATTCATGTCCAAATATTCATGTCCAAATATTCATGTCCAAATATTCATGCAAATATTCATGCAAATATTCATGTCCAAATATTCATGTCCAAATATTCATGTCCAAATATTCATGTCCAAATATTCATGTCCAAATATTCATGTCCAAATATTCATGTCCAAATATTCATGTCCAAATATTCATGTCCAAATATTCATGTCCAAATATTCATGTCCAAATATTCATGTCCAAATATTCATGTCCAAATATTCATGTCCAAATATTCATGTCCAAATATTCATGTCCAAATATTCATGTCCAAATATTCATGTCCAAATATTCATGTCCAAATATTCATGTCCAAATATTCATGTCCAAATATTCATGTCCAAATATTCATGTCCAAATATTCATGTCCAAATATTCATGTCCAAATATTCATGCAAATATTCATGCAAATATTCATGTCCAAATATTCATGTCCAAATATTCATGTCCAAATATTCATGTCCAAATATTCATGTCCAAATATTCATGCAAATATTCATGCAAATATTCATGTCCAAATATTCATGTCCAAATATTCATGTCCAAATATTCATGTCCAAATATTCATGTCCAAATATTCATGCAAATATTCATGCAAATATTCATGTCCAAATATTCATGTCCAAATATTCATGTCCAAATATTCATGTCCAAATATTCATGTCCAAATATTCATGTCCAAATATTCATGTCCAAATATTCATGTCCAAATATTCATGTCCAAATATTCATGTCCAAATATTCATGTCCAAATATTCATGTCCAAATATTCATGCAAATATTCATGCAAATATTCATGTCCAAATATTCATGTCCAAATATTCATGTCCAAATATTCATGTCCAAATATTCATGTCCAAATATTCATGCAAATATTCATGCAAATATTCATGTCCAAATATTCATGTCCAAATATTCATGTCCAAATATTCATGTCCAAATATTCATGTCCAAATATTCATGTCCAAATATTCATGTCCAAATATTCATGTCCAAATATTCATGTCCAAATATTCATGTCCAAATATTCATGTCCAAATATTCATGTCCAAATATTCATGTCCAAATATTCATGTCCAAATATTCATGTCCAAATATTCATGTCCAAATATTCATGTCCAAATATTCATGTCCAAATATTCATGTCCAAATATTCATGTCCAAATATTCATGCAAATATTCATGCAAATATTCATGTCCAAATATTCATGTCCAAATATTCATGTCCAAATATTCATGTCCAAATATTCATGTCCAAATATTCATGCAAATATTCATGTCCAAATATTCATGTCCAAATATTCATGTCCAAATATTCATGTCCAAATATTCATGTCCAAATATTCATGCAAATATTCATGCAAATATTCATGTCCAAATATTCATGCAAATATTCATGCAAATATTCATGTCCAAATATTCATGTCCAAATATTCATGCAAATATTCATGTCCAAATATTCATGTCCAAATATTCATGCAAATATTCATGTCCAAATATTCATGTCCAAATATTCATGCAAATATTCATGTCCAAATATTCATGTCCAAATATTCATGTCCAAATATTCATGCAAATATTCATGTCCAAATATTTTCAAAGTAAATAACCAGTAAAAAGTGTTAATATGAATATAAAATTTAATGAAGTAAAATCGTTTAAGTGTCTAATGTTTTTCTAGACTGGCAAATTTCGGAGAGAGATAGCAAGAATGAATTTGCAAGTAATGTTTGACAAGACCACATCGCTGGCTCAACGAATCAGAAGTACGTTCATGTTTAGCGGGACATCTACAGACTCGTGCGTTCAACTTCAAGACAGCAACTGTGACAAGCTCAGCTCGCCAGTGGATCATTGTGATACTTTCACCAACGAGAGTGATAATATTACCGAGAGTCACTGTCACGTAGGTGACATCGGAGATGAGTTGTATCGCCAAGAGAGCCATTCTGTCAGTAGTAGTGACAGGTGTGAAGTGGACTACCAATCAAGTCTTTATGAAATCGTGAGTGAGCTGGATGAAGTGAATCACAAAGTGTCGCGCCTTGATATCAGTAGTGACAGAAATAAATTGAATCACAAAGTGTCGCGCCTTGATATCAGTAGTGACAGAAATAAATTGAATTACAAAGAGAGTCATTTCGAAGCAGCAGACGAGAGTTTAATTATTACAAAGAGCGTAATAAATCATTTGAGCACCTGTGAATATTTTGAAGAACTTATTCAAACGTCCGGGAATGCTGTTGATACCCCTACCCTACCAGTTGGACAAATAGTAGCAGTTGTTGCACCTCCCATCACGCGCCAGTACGACTTTGGGGAGGTCGATAAAGATGGCTACGTCTTACACCAGACACAAACGTGTGATGAACTAGGTGGTTTTATTATCGAAGATACAGCGCAATCTACAGCGCCACCTACCGCGCGCAACTTGGAAAGCTTTCACAATAATGAAGTTAAAATTCATGTTTCAAGTCAAAATAAACCAGATCGCAGTAAGAGTTTGAACATAACTAACAGAAGCCAAAACACGAAAGTTAAAAGATATCATTGTAAACAAAGTAGTTCTAAAGTCATCGCAGGTATTTCCAAGAACTCAGCTCAAAGAGATATACATTTAGGGATTCCCCGATTGTCAGAAAACGTGGGTGTGATGTTGGGTGGAGCAGATCTTTCAAATAGTCATGCTCCAAAAGTTTCTGGGGCTGTAGCAGAAGTTACGTCTGAATGCTGCGTTTGCCGCAGACAAACTGCGGAGCTGGTCACGTGTCAACGATGTGGAGTCGGAAGGTGGTGCCGTCGGAGATGTCAGCTCAAACATGAACGAGACCAGAAAGTTGGCTGTTGTGAGTAGCAATTATGTTTGCCGTCTTTCTATAAATCATTTTAAAAATTCTATTTGTGGAAACCTGGAAATATTAAAAGTATCTCACTCACTTATCACGTGTGTCAATGTGTCCCAGAACTTAGAGTACATGGTGTAGACATGCCTTTTTTAACATGGACATTTACCACCCCCCCCCTTACCAGGCTAGTCATTTTTGATTTGTAGGAAGGATACTGTAGTAGTGAATTGGTTTGTGCTAAGTATTATTAAATATAATGACCTTAAGAAAAAGTCAAAACCCATTAAAATATAAGCGTAGTTCATACATCCTGGTGTCAGCGGTTAGTTTACATATCACGAATTTTGGTCAGATTAATAAATACCGAGTGAATCTTTTAAATTGTCTATTTGGAGTTATGAAAGTGCGAAAAGTGAAAGGTGGGAGGTGGGAGGTGGGGTGGAGGTCATTTGTTTAGAGCTTTAGTTAACCAATGGCAAACCATATTCCTCTTTCCTACTTTCCAAATTTCCTTCGGAGAGTCTCTGATTCTCTTCCTCTCCTTCTCACTTCTCTCTCTCTCTCTCTCTCTCTCTCTCTCTCTCTCTCTCTCTCTCTCTCTCTCTCTCTCTCTCTCTCTCTCTCTCTCTCTCTATCTATCTCTCTCTCTCTCTCTCTCTCTATCTCTCTCTCTCTCTCTCTCTCTCTCTCTCTCTCTCTCTCTCTCTCTCTCTCTCTCTCTCTCTCTCTCTCTAGCAATGTCTTTTAAAAACAAACACCTGAATATTTCAAACGACGATTGTCCTCAGTGCGTGTTGCAAGATTCACAAGGGCCAAAGCAAGCATTACCTCAAGCAAGTACCAAGGTTCTACTAGCTACTTTGGGATAAGTTTACAACTGGAAGCTATTCCTAGCCGAGAAAGGTGTAAGTAGTAAGGGTTAATTTATTATTTCTTTAAAGTCCCATAACCAATGTTTCCATTAGCACTTACTGGGGGCTTGGTAGACCTTGGTGGGTGCCCCGACTCCCTTCCAGGTCAGCGGATGACTTTCTTAGCGTTAGTCATTCATCATTTTTATTGTGGCTTTACGTGGGCTCGATCCCATACCCCTCAGCTTGTAAGGCGTGCGCACTATTGACTTCGCTATCCAACCGCCAAGGGTTAATTAGCACATACAAAAACAAACAACAGACAACAAAACTATAAATGGAACCAACCTAGTTTTACGGCATATTTCTGCTCAGTAGTTAGAGTATATCCTTGAATGTTGCAGTGTGTCTCAAAAGTCATTTACTTTGTCTTCGAGAGTATTGAACTTCACATGTGACTAGAGCTTCCGTTGATCTTTGATTTCTAAATAAACTATCTTCTATTAATACACATTTTTCACTCAAATACACCTTATCCGCTTAATACATCGTTATCACTCAAATACATCTTGTTCACTGTATAAATATTGTTCATTCAATACACCTAGTTCACTCAATACACCTAAAAAATACACAGTTCTCTCACAATACATATTATATAAAATATATTTTCGCGTCAATGAAATGTAAGTTAAACTGACATAAAATTGTGTAGATTTTCATAAAACGTGTTAAATATTGATATTTAATGTTAAGACTTGGATGAAAAATGTTGTACATATTTTTACCAACATAAAAGAGTTGTTATAAAATAGTAGATATAGACATAGTAGATATAGACATAGTAGATATAGACATAGTAGATATAGACATAGTAAGTAGGTGCTAAAATAATTGTTTTAACTTCCACAGATGACCATATGGGCTTAGAAACGTTGGGTCTTAGAACTGCCGTGTTGGTTGAGGTCATGCGTGTTGAACACGTTCCAAGGCTGTGGACGGTCATAGTGCGGGTATGTCTGTTAGCTCGGTTTCAATGGGAAACTGGACAGTGGTAGAAATTCGTACAATTCATTTAAAAATTGACTTATATCATTATAAAATGGGCAGGACTTTGAAAAGGAATAATACAGAATTTTTTTTTAAAATTTGCTATTTCACTAAATAAAAATACAATTTATTTTAGCATTCACTAAATAAATACAATGTTATTATTACTTCCAGGATGCAGCTGACCTGTGGTCAATCTTCCACTTCAACCTGACCCCTAGTCCCACCCCTTCACCAGGCGGATTTATCCTTCTTCTAAACGGACATTGGAATCACCATCAAAACAAGTTTGCAGCCTGCGTAGAGATGACGTCACACAAACACTTCATTGTACCTGGGACAACCTAACGTGTGTTTATGAAGAGATCACATACAGAAACATTTCATTGTACCCAAGCACAGGGAACGCATGCGACTGGTCCCTGCTCGAGGACCACATGAAAGCTCAGACTTGCCTGAACTACGTTTGACACTGGCAAATACAGCGGTGACGAAAGCCAGTCCCGTCGAGCTCCAGCGAGACGAGACTCTGAAGACAATCAAAGCTTATGGCGATAGTGTGGTAAAAGTCTTTACGGACGGCTCGCGTTTCAAGGATGGCAGAAGTGGATACGGAGTACTAATTCAATACCCTCAACCTGGACCTGACAGTATCGAACTGTCAGGGCCGTGCGGATCCGCATACAGTAGTCACGACGCCGAACTGGAGGCGATTTGCAAGGGTTTGAAGGAAGTGCGCCGACGTCTAGCAAGAAGAAAGGTTTTCCCGACCGTCGTAGTTTTCACCGACTCACGGTTTTCGCTCGAGACCGTGGGTCGATCCTCTCTGGAGACGAAAACGGTCAGTGTCATTTTGGAAACAGTAGGTGAAATCCTAGCACGAGGCGGAAAAGTAGTCCTTCAGTACATCACTGGGCACAGTGGCGAGCCTCATTCAGACAGGGTCGATGAGTTAGCGAGAGAAGGTTCAGCTCAGCCCCAACCCGATCGCCCGATGACCCAGCTGGGGGTCAGATCGTGGCTTAAAGACCATTTCCGAGAGAAATGGCTTCAGGGCTGGGCTTCTGGAAGCACGGCCAGAAAAGTATTCCAGTACATGCCGCGACCGAGCAAAAGCGATTCCTGGTGGAAAATTGGACGTAGCAATCAGACGCTCATAACTAGAATGAGAACTGAGCATTGTCCCACACGAAGCTACCTGTACAAGTTTAACACCAGAAGGGAACTGGCCTGTCGGCTGTGTGGCCACCCAGAAGAGACGGTGGCCCACGTACTCGAAGAGTGCCCCGGGCTGTGCGGGGATTTGGAAGATGAAGTAACGGTACCTGCAGAGGGTTACCTCTACGGCGATGCCCGCTTGATGAGGCTCGCTTGCGATAAAATGAACCGGGTCTTAAGAGCCTAGCGGCTCGACCCAAAAGAGAATGAACATTCATTGTACCTGGAGTTCAATAAAAGTTTTTTCCACACTTCTATTGTTGAGATAATTGTTTGTTTTATTGTTTTTCATTTAAAATAAAAATTAAATTTTAAACAACATTGAAACTGTTCCACTTCTATACCTTTCATTAGGACCTTCATTATTTATGATTGGCGTTCATCACTCTAAATAAAGTAGACAAATCGTGTTAAATAAATAGCAAAGGCCACTTACATGCATGATAAATATCTTATTAGGAATTTGCTTCAAATACTGAGTTATATTGTAGTAATTAAAATAAGGGACTAGAACAACAAGAACTGCTAGAAACAAATATAGTATACAGACACTAAAAACGAGGATAGAAAGAAAAAGTGACTCAAAAACAGAAAATTCGAGAAAGCTTGAAAAAATATGTCATTTCAATTCTTTTCATTTCTCATTGTTTCATATCTCTTTGTTTCATTTCTCATTGTTTCATTTCTCATTGTTTCATTTTTTACCACGTATTTATTACGTTGCTTTCGTTCCTGTCTGTTGGAAAATTTCAAAATTTCCGACGTAAAATTAAACCACTAGAGAGATCCTAGAGATCTCAAAATTTTACCACAGATAGATAATTTAAAACGTATAAGTTCAAGTGCTTTGATTTAATATGACTAAAAACGTGGGGCGGGCGCTTATGAGGTTTTACATATGCAGTTCACTCATTCTCTCACTTATAGATCTCTCTTTTGCCTTCTAAATTATAAATCTTTAATTTTTATACCAAACACCCCATAAGGCTTCATTAATCTTCTTTGCGGAGCTCTACTCTCGCCTACGACTTTGTTATGAGTGTCTGCTTTGCTTTCGGTTTCAATAACATTCTTCTTTTTATATGGCTGGGTTGTTGGCCCTGCGCAAAACCATCTGGGAGGCTTCCATTTAAGCCCTCTGGATAACTGCCTTATTTCTGGGTAAGGTTCCCTAACCTTTGTGGATCCCTCCACCTCTGCAAGGCAGCAGTTGATTTTATTTTGGAGTTTTCTCTCCTAGATGATTGCTATCTCTAGCTAACGGCCTCATCTGTCCAGGTTTAGAGTTTAAGCGCTCTATGTTCTCTTTTTGCCTTCATTTCCTTGGATTTATGAGGCATTTTTTAAGAGTATCCTTACCAAGGGATACCCCACCTCATCATCAACGACAATAAACCAGTTGGTCCACGGCTGCCTATTCAATATTCACGGCGAGGAGAATTAGAGTAGAAATCACAGAATTTTCCAACATTATTCTGGGGAAAACATTATTTTCTTTTTTTTTCACATATAAAAACTTAATTTTTAACAATCTTTTTTACATCCATTTATTTTTTTAGATTATTGTTTTAAGCTTCCAATTTTCTGCTATCCTTTGCCGGCTAAGTAGCAGAAGAAACATCGTGTTTACTAATGTAAGGAAATTTAAATATGATCGCCTATAATTGTATTATAGCATGGTCACCTGGGAAATTTCCGATCCGTTTTAGGAAATTCAGAAAATATTTAGTTCAAACGTGTTTATAAGTTGATGGCAGAAATAAAAATAGATAAAACATCTATCTATACATATAATTCTCTTCATGGACGGACCATGCGAGGCAAGAAGCTGCAAGTATGTGCAACAGAGCATGACGAATGACCCTTGCTTGGGTCAACTAAACACAGTTAATGGTTGACAAGCGAAGGTAGTGGAGGGGTGACCAACAATGGCCCTTGCGTTTCACTTGCATTGTTCCTTCACAGAAGGTCCTGGGTTTAAGCCCCGGCGAATATATTGTTGTTGTTTTTTTATTTTAATGTCTGTTTGTGCCCGTTCTTTTACCTCTTTATTGCAATAATACGCCACAGACTGGCTCATCATAGACAGTGCAAAGAACGGTTTTGGGGGGGGGGTGAGAGTATAGACATAAAAAGCAGCACCAAGTAAATAAAAAATAGCGAGCAAAGGTGAAGACGCCAACTTAGGTTGTTGCTACCCGCCTCCCATTTATTACTACCATCCCTTAAACATAAACTTTGTTTGGCCGATTCTAGCGAGGGTTAGTCAAATATAGGGTTGTTAATTGCGTGTTTTTTTTTCGTTTTTTTTTGGTGGAAAACCGATTATCGATTATGTAACTCCGATTTTAAACCGATGATCGTTTTACAGCTGACTTCATAGAAGTTAGGGGTGTACCGAATTTCGCCTGCAAATGTCTCGAAAATAAACAATGAGTTGGCAGTTCCCCCCCCCCAACCGACATTCACTCGCGTTGTTTTGATTTCTTCGTGCTGTAGTTTGTGTCCGTTCTTTCTCAACTTTCTTTGCACTCTCCATGAGCAAGTCTGCGGCGTATGCTACGCCGCGGGGCGTCTAGTTACATTTATTTCCGTTACATATCTGGTTTATAGGAGTCTAGTGTGAGCAATCGTAACGTTTAAGCATACACACAATTATAAAAATTACGAATGTCCAATAAAATGATTATTAGGAAATTGTTTCTAAAAAAATAGAAATGCTGTCAGAAGTAGTCTTTAAAAAATAAATAATATATAAAAAATAAAATAAAATAAAACATAATTCATTGTTACATAGAAAGCATTGCTTAAAGGGAAGTAATACAATTTTTTTATTTTTAAAAAAATTTTTATTAAACGGAAAAAATGAAATGTATAAATTTAGTCATTTGTTTAATTTTAAAAGTAGTAAATTATTTTTGTTAAAGCGAATTAAGTTTAGATCTTTGTTTTGCTGTTTGACATTCATATCTCAACTTCTAAGATATGGCTAAAAACAATAGCTTTTAAACGTTTATTTAAATTTAAGTTTCGTGTGAGTAAATGTCGGCGCGTTTGTTATGTACGTGGTAAATATACCAAATGTACAGTTGAGAACTGTCACCACACTTATTCGTTCCTATAACATGTAGAAAACAATGAGAGAGCCTCTGCACTATAATATTCATCATTCCAATAAAGCAGCGGTGGCGTACCACCTTACGGCCGCTTGCCTAAGTTTCAACCAGAACTTACTTATATACAACAAAGCGCCAACACTCCATTGCAACCCTGAAATTGGGATTTCGCATCTAACATATATAGATGTAATTTTGTTTGTTACCCATAGAATTCCACACCGTTGGACCTAAGGTGCTGAAATTTAGCATGGGACCCTCATTTGACCCGTGACAGGTCATAGGCTATGCTTCAACCCCAGGTGACCACACCTAGGGTAAAGGGGCCCATTGTGTTGCTTTTTTTTGCTTATATGAGAAATATAAAGATGAGCGTTAGGTACTGTGTAAATGAATTATTCTTGACCAAACTTTGTGTGTAAGTACGTGAGAGCCTTTATTAAAATACTGCAGTGCACTGAACACATAATGTCCATTTCTTCGGGGCCGGGGCGACCAAATGTCTTTTTCCGGGTAGTGTTTAAGATTTTATCCCCCATTCAATGTTATAAGATCTTGAGAAATAAAGAGATTAATTTCATTTATTATTCTTAACCACGATAAATAGTTTTATTTAATTCACACTTCTTAGCATCAATGAACAATTTGAAATCGTGTTTGATAAAGGAAGTAATATTTGAGTCGCATGCTGGCTGGTAAGGCTCCCCATCAGTTGTTAGCTGTGGTGTTACAAGGCTCCCCATCAGCTGTTAGCTGTGGTGTTACAAGGCTCCCCATCAGCTGTTAGCTGTGGTGTTACAAGGCTCCCCATCAGCTGTTAGCTGTGGTGTTACAAGGCTCCCCATCAGCTGTTAGCTGTGGTGTTACAAGGCTCCCCATCAGCTGTTAGCTGTGGTGTTACAAGGCTCCCCATCAGCTGTTAGCTGTGGTGTTACAAGGCTCCCCATCAGCTGTTAGCTGTGGTGTTACAAGGCTCCCCATCAGCTGTTAGCTGTGGTGTTACAAGATGTTTTTTTCACTCGTGGTGTAAGCAGAGAATTTGACCCGTCTTTGGAAATGAATTTTTTCTAAAAACTATAAATACGTCTAAGACGCGTGACGTGGGTTTCTGCCGGCTAGTCCAGATGCCAAGTTTTTCACCTAGTCCAGATGAGAAGTTTGCCGCCTAGTACAGATGCCAAATTTGCAGCCTAGTCCAGATGACAAGTTTGCCGCCTATTCCAGATGACAAATTTGCCGCCTATTCCAGATGACAAATTTGCCGCCTAGTCTAGATGACAAGTTTGCCACAGTACAGATGCCAAGTTTGCTGCCTAGTCAAGGTGACAAGTTTGGCGCCTAGTCAAGGTGACAAGTTTGCCGCCAAGATGACAAGTTTGCCGTCTAGTCCAGATGCACAGTTTGCCGCCTAGTCCAGATGCAAAGTTTGCCGCCTAGTCAAGTTGACAAGTTTGCCGCCCAGATGACAAGTTTTCCGCATAGTCCAGATGCCAAGTTTTCTGCCTAGTCCAGATGACAAGTTTTCCGCCTAGTCCATATTCCAAGTTTTCCGCCTAGTCCATATTCCAAGTTTGCCGCCTAGTCCAGATGCCAAATTTACCAACTACCCCAGATGACTAGTTTGCCGCCTAGTCCAGATGCCAAGTTTTCCGCCTAGCCCAGATGCCAAATTTTCCCTTCCCATATGGAAAAAATATTCATGTTAAAACAAATAGAAATTTTATGGGAAAATAAATCTAAGAAAATATTTAAATATTAAGCTATCAATAAAAAATGCAGATCGTTCCTTTTTTTAAAAAAATCCTTTATATTAACTCGTGGTGTCTGCGTGTTATAATGAACATTCTTTTAGTTATGTCTCCTATATAAAGGATTTATAGTCAAAAACTTCTTTTTTTACCGGTTTTTTTTATTACGGGTTAATTTTTATTAAAACTAAAATTGAAATTCTCTGCTTTCCTCAAGCCAAACTCTATGCTGACTAAGTCAATATCAGTTTTATCACTCATCTCATACTCACTAGCAATATCATACAAAATGGGACTGCAATAAAGCTTTAAATAAAGTACAAAATACACAAACACATTGTGCAATAAATTTAAGCTTTATTTTAAACTAAAACGACAATAGGCGTTTCGGCTAATGCCTTCATCAGTACAATAACATAAAATACGTACTTACATAAGTAATATTAAAATTCTTAAAACATATATATCATTTAAAAAAATTAAAATATTTATGTAAAATAAAGAAATAATGTAAAAGAAAGTAAAAACAAAAACAAACAAAGATATAGGAAAAAAGCTCTCTAAAGTAGCAATAATAGTCCATCTTAATGTCCTCGATGTTGAGTTTGAAGTCTCTCTCGCAGATGATACACGAGTGGCTATTGTGAGGATTATTCCAAGTGATATTATTTTATCAGGTGGTGTAATTTCTATTAAAAATGACGCAATGAAATTTGACCAGAAGTGATTTATTCATTCTTTATTGCCGGTGAGCTCAGCCAAACTCTATGTTGGGCCATGTCACGTGAGATTTTTTTATATTTAATTTTTTTAATTTTTTTTTAGTCCCATAACCTCTTCTTCGTTATAACCTCGTAGTCGTAGGGGGTTCTAATGTTTCCATTAGAACATACTCGGGCTTGATAGAATGGCGGCGCCCATCCCTCTCCAGGTCAGCGGAGGACTTTTTTTTAGCATAAGTCATTCATCAACATTTTTTAATAGTGGCTTTAACGTGGAATCGATCCCACGCCCCTCAGCTTGTAAGGCGAGCGCAATATTGACTTCGCTATCCAGCCGTCACGTGAGATACGTGCTCTCAATTCAGTAAAGGTCTTAAACGTCCAGAAGATCAGGTGGTGTAAGGGAAGAATAACACAGTATTTCCTATTGTGAAGTTGCCGACCTCGGAGCCAGCAAAGACGTGCAGAGGTGGCCCTTCTGTCATTTCTACATTCACCTTATCTAATGAAGAACACAATTTTCATCTTTTCAACTTGTTTTCATATGGCGAGGCTGCATTTTCAAATCCATCGCTGTCCATTGCTGTCCACTGCTCTCTTGTTCATCGCCTGGTTGGTTCAAATAAAATGCCATGTTTGAATACCCAAAAGATGACAGAGTTCTTTTAAGTTTGGAGCAGCACAGAGTCCTCACTAGGTTTCACCCGGTGCGGTAGCTCATAGTATCATTTAATGATGACTTTCCCCATAGACCTCTCCCAAGTCTGCCAATGCCAAATAAAGGGAACATGCAGAATTTTACATGTTGGTGTCAACCCTTGTATTGGTGTCACCCGGTGCGGTACGCACACCCCTATAGTGATGCCTCTGGAGCAGCATGTAAACATAAGACGAATCACTTAGAGAATCAAAGCAGACTATCTTATTACAGGCGTATGACTTGGAGAACCAGAGCTGACCTGTTGATGGGAAACATTTAAATTATAACTTGGAAAAAAAAGCTGAAACAAATTGAGAAGAGTATTCTCTGTGGGTCAAAACTATCTGCTAAAACATCTGCTACTTGGTAAGCTTAATACCATCCAAAAAGTTTCTTTGATTCTTGGTTCTCGACTTGGCTGATAGCACACATTCATGGTAGCACACATTCATGATAGCACACATTCATGGTAGCACACATTCATGATAGCACACATTCATGGTAGCACACATTCATGATAGCACACATTCATGGTAGCACACATTCATGATAGCACACATTCATGGTAGCACACATTCATGGTAGCACACATTCATTGTATCACACATTCATGATATCACACATTCATGATAGCACACATTCATCGAATCACACATTCATGATAGCACACATTCATGATAGCACACATTCATAGTAGCACACATTCATTGTATCACACATTCATTGTATCACACATTCATCGAATCACACATTCATTGTATCACACATTCATCGAATCACACATTCATGATAGCACACATTCATGATAGCACACATTCATCGAATCACACATTCATCATAGCACACATTCATGATAGCACACATTCATGATAGCACACATTCATAGTAGCACACATTCATTGTATCACACATTAATCGAATCACACATTCATGATAGCACACATTCATAGTATCACACATTCATCGAATCACACATTCATGATAGCACACATTCATGATAGCACACATTCACGATAGCACACATTCATGATAGCACACATTCATAGTAGCACACATTCATTGTATCACACATTAATCGAATCACACATTCATGATAGCACACATTCATGGTATCACACATTCATCGAATCACACATTCATGATATCACACATTCATAGTAGCACACATTCATTGTATCACACATTCATCGAATCACACATTCATGATAGCACACATTCATGATATCACACATTCATAGTAGCACACATTCATTGTATCACACATTCATCGAATCACACATTCATAGTAGCACACATTCATTGTATCACACATTAATCGAATCACACATTCATGATAGCACACATTCATGGTATCACACATTCATCGAATCACACATTCATGATAGCACACATTCATGATATCACACATTCATAGTAGCACACATTCATAGTAGCACACATTCATTGTATCACACATTAATCGAATCACACATTCATGATAGCACACATTCATGGTATCACACATTCATCGAATCACACATTCATGATAGCACACATTCATGATATCACACATTCATAGTAGCACACATTCATTGTATCACACATTCACCGAATCACACATTCATGATATCACACATTCATCGAATCACACATTCATGATAGCACACATTCATGATAGCACACATTCATGTTAGCACACATTCATGGTAGCACACATTCATCGAATCACACATTCATGATAGCACACAATCATGATAGCAAACATTCATGATAGCACACATTCATAGTAGCACACATTCATGGTATCACACATTCATCGAATCACACATTCATGATAGCACACATTCATGATAGAATACATTCATGGTAGCACACATTCATGGTAGCACACATTCATCGAATCACACATTCATGATAGCACACATTCATGATAGCACACATTCATTGTATCACACATTCATTGTATCACACATTCATCGAATCACACATTCATGATAGCACACATTCATGATAGCACACATTCATCGAATCACACATTCAACATAGCACACATTCATGATAGCACACATTCATGATAGCACACATTCATAGTAGCACACATTCATTGTATCACACATTAATCGAATCACACATTCATGATAGCACACATTCATGGTATCACACATTCATCGAATCACACATTCATGATAGCACACATTCATGATAGCATACATTCATCGAATCACACATTCATGATAGCACACATTCATGATATCACACATTCATAGTAGCACACATTTATTGTATCACACATTCATCGAATCACACATTCATGATAGCACACATTCATGATATCACACATTCATAGTAGCACACATTCATCGAATCACACATTCATCGAATCACACATTCATGATAGCACACATTCATGATAGCACACATTCATCGAATCACACATTCATCATAGCACACATTCATGATAGCACACATTCATGATAGCACACATTCATAGTAGCACACATTCATTGTATCACACATTAATCGAATCACACATTCATGATAGCACACATTCATGGTATCACACATTCATCGAATCACACATTCATGATAGCACACATTCATGATATCACACATTCATTGTAGCACACATTCATTGTATCACACATTCATCGAATCACACATTCATGATAGCACACATTCATGATATCACACATTCATAGTAGCACACATTCATTGTATCACACATTCATCGAATCACACATTCATAGTAGCACACATTCATTGTATCACACATTAATCGAATCACACATTCATGATAGCACACATTCATGGTATCACACATTCATCGAATCACACATTCATGATAGCACACATTCATGATATCACACATTCATAGTAGCACACATTCATAGTAGCACACATTCATTGTATCACACATTAATCGAATCACACATTCATGATAGCACACATTCATGGTATCACACATTCATCGAATCACACATTCATGATAGCACACATTCATGATATCACACATTCATAGTAGCACACATTCATTGTATCACACATTCATCGAATCACACATTCATGATATCACACATTCATCGAATCACACATTCATGATAGCACACATTCATGATAGCACACATTCATGTTAGCACACATTCATGGTAGCACACATTCATCGAATCACACATTCATGATAGCACACAATCATGATAGCAAACATTCATGATAGCACACATTCATAGTAGCACACATTCATGGTATCACACATTCATCGAATCACACATTCATGATAGCACACATTCATGATAGAATACATTCATGGTAGCACACATTCATGGTAGCACACATTCATCGAATCACACATTCATGATAGCACACATTCATGATAGAATACATTCATGATAGCACACATTCATGGTAGCAAACATTCATGGTATCACACATTCATCGAATCACACATTCATGATAGCACACAATCATGATAGCAAACATTCATGATAGCACACATTCATAGTAGCACATATTCATGGTATCACACATTCATCGAATCACACATTCATGATAGCACACATTCATGATAGAATACATTCATGGTAGCACACATTCATGGTAGCAAACATTCATGGTATCACACATTCATCGAATCAAACATTCATGGTAGCACACACTCCTGATATCACACATTCATGGTAGCACACATTCATCGAATCACACATTCATGGTATCACACATTCATCGAATCACACATTCATGGTATCACACATTCATCGAATCACACATTCATGGTAGCACACATTCATGGTATCACACATTCATGGTATCACACATTCATCGAATCACACATTCATGGTATCACACATTCATCGAATCACACATTCATGGTAGCACACATTCATGGTATCACACATTCATCGAATCACACATTCATGGTAGCACACATTCATGATAGCACACATTCATGATAGAACACATTCATTGTATCACACATTCATCGAATCACACATTCATGGTAGCACACATTCATGATAGCACAAATTCATGGTAGCACACATTCATGGTAGCACACATTCATGGTATCACACATTCATGGTATCACACATTCATCGAATCACACATTTATGGTATCACACATTCATCGAATCACACATTCATGGTAGCACACATTCATGGTATCACACATTCATCGAATCACACATTCATGGTAGCACACATTCATGATAGCACACATTCATGGTAGCACACATTCATGATATCACACATTCATCAAATCACACATTCATGATAGCACACATTCATGATAGCACAAATTCATGGTAGCACACATTCATGGTAGCACACATTCATGGTATCACACATTCATCGAATCACACATTCATGATAGCACACATTCATGATAGCACACATTCATGGTAGCACACATTCATGGTAGAACACATTCATGGTATCACACATTCATCGAATCACACATTCATGATAGCACACATTCATGGTAGCACACATTCATGGTAGCACACATTCATCGAATCACACATTCATGATAGCACACATTCATGATAGCACACATTCATGATAGCACACATTCATGGTAGCACACATTCATGGTAGCACACATTCATGGTATCACAAATTCATCGAATCACACATTCATGGTAGCACACATTCATGGTATCACACATTCATGGTATCACACATTCATGGTAGCACACATTCATGGTAGCACACATTCATGGTAGCACACATTCATCGAATCACACATTCATGATAGCACACAATCATGATAGCAAACATTCATGATAGCACACATTCATAGTAGCACACATTCATGGCATCACACATTCATCGAATCACACATTCATGATAGCACACATTCATGATAGCATACATTCATGGTAGCACACATTCATGGTAGCACACATTCATCGAATCACACATTCATGGTAGCACACATTCATGGTAGCACACATTCATGGTAGCACACATTCATGATAACACACATTCAGGGTAGCACACATTCATGGTAGCACACATTCATGATAGCACACATTCATGATAGCACACATTCAAAATAGCACACATTCATGATAGCACACATTCATGATAGTACACAATCATGATAGCAAACATTCATGATAGCACACATTCATAGTAGCACACATTCATGGCATCACACATTCATCGAATCACACATTCATGATAGCACACATTCATGATAGCATACATTCATGGTAGCACACATTCATTGTATCACACATTCATTGTATCACTCATTCATCGAATCACACATTCATTGTATCACACATTCATCGAATCACACATTCATGATAGCACACATTCATGATAGCACACATTCATCGAATCACACATTCATCATAGCACACATTCATGATATCACACATTCATGATAGCACACATTCATAGTAGCACACATTCATTGTATCACACATTAATCGAATCACACATTCATGATAGCACACATTCATGGTATCACACATTCATCGAATCACACATTCATGATAGCACACATTCATGATAGCACACATTCATGATAGCACACATTCATGATAGCACACATTCATAGTAGCACACATTCATTGTATCACACATTAATCGAATCACACATTCATGATAGCACACATTCATGGTATCACACATTCATCGAATCACACATTCATGATATCACACATTCATAGTAGCACACATTCATTGTATCACACATTCATCGAATCACACATTCATGATAGCACACATTCATGATATCACACATTCATAGTAGCACACATTCATTGTATCACACATTCATCGAATCACACATTCATAGTAGCACACATTCATTGTATCACACATTAATCGAATCACACATTCATGATAGCACACATTCATGGTATCACACATTCATCGAATCACACATTCATGATAGCACACATTCATGATATCACACATTCATAGTAGCACACATTCATGATAGCACACATTCATTGTATCACACATTAATCGAATCACACATTCATGATAGCACACATTCATGGTATCACACATTCATCGAATCACACATTCATGATAGCACACATTCATGATATCACACATTCATAGTAGCACACATTCATTGTATCACACATTCATCGAATCACACATTCATGATATCACACATTCATCGAATCACACATTCATGATAGCACACATTCATGATAGCACACATTCATGTTAGCACACATTCATGGTAGCACACATTCATCGAATCACACATTCATGATAGCACACAATCATGATAGCAAACATTCATGATAGCACACATTCATAGTAGCACACATTCATGGTATCACACATTCATCGAATCACACATTCATGATAGCACACATTCATGATAGAATACATTCATGGTAGCACACATTCATGGTAACATTCATCGAATCACACATTCATGATAGCACACATTCATGATAGCACACATTCATTGTATCACACATTCATTGTATCACACATTGATCGAATCACACATTCATGATAGCACACATTCATGATAGCACACATTCATCGAATCACACATTCATCATAGCACACATTCATGATAGCACACATTCATGATAGCACACATTCATAGTAGCACACATTCATTGTATCACACATTAATCGAATCACACATTCATGATAGCACACATTCATGGTATCACACATTCATCGAATCACACATTCATGATAGCACACATTCATGATAGCATACATTCATCGAATCACACATTCATGATAGCACACATTCATGATATCACACATTCATAGTAGCACACATTCATTGTATCACACATTCATCGAATCACACATTCATGATAGCACACATTCATGATATCACACATTCATAGTAGCACACATTCATCGAATCACACATTCATCGAATCACACATTCATGATAGCACACATTCATGATAGCACACATTCATCGAATCACACATTCATCATAGCACACATTCATGATAGCACACATTCATGATAGCACACATTCATAGTAGCACACATTCATTGTATCACACATTAATCGAATCACACATTCATGATAGCACACATTCATGGTATCACACATTCATCGAATCACACATTCATGATAGCACACATTCATGATATCACACATTCATAGTAGCACACATTCATTGTATCACACATTCATCGAATCACACATTCATGATAGCACACATTCATGATATCACACATTCATAGTAGCACACATTCATTGTATCACACATTCATCGAATCACACATTCATAGTAGCACACATTCATTGTATCACACATTAATCGAATCACACATTCATGATAGCACACATTCATGGTATCACACATTCATCGAATCACACATTCATGATAGCACACATTCATGATATCACACATTCATAGTAGCACACATTCATAGTAGCACACATTCATTGTATCACACATTAATCGAATCACACATTCATGATAGCACACATTCATGGTATCACACATTCATCGAATCACACATTCATGATAGCACACATTCATGATATCACACATTCATAGTAGCACACATTCATTGTATCACACATTCATCGAATCACACATTCATGATATCACACATTCATCGAATCACACATTCATGATAGCACACATTCATGATAGCACACATTCATGTTAGCACACATTCATGGTAGCACACATTCATCGAATCACACATTCATGATAGCACACAATCATGATAGCAAACATTCATGATAGCACACATTCATAGTAGCACACATTCATGGTATCACACATTCATCGAATCACACATTCATGATAGCACACATTCATGATAGAATACATTCATGGTAGCACACATTCATGGTAGCACACATTCATCGAATCACACATTCATGATAGCACACATTCATGATAGAATACATTCATGGTAGCACACATTCATGGTAGCAAACATTCATGGTATCACACATTCATCGAATCACACATTCATGATAGCACACAATCATGATAGCAAACATTCATGATAGCACACATTCATAGTAGCACACATTCATGGTATCACACATTCATCGAATCACACATTCATGATAGCACACATTCATGATAGAATACATTCATGGTAGCACACATTCATGGTAGCAAACATTCATGGTATCACACATTCATCGAATCAAACATTCATGGTAGCACACACTCCTGATATCACACATTCATGGTAGCACACATGCATCGAATCACACATTCATGGTATCACACATTCATCGAATCACACATTCATGGTATCACACATTCATCGAATCACACATTCATGGTAGCACACATTCATGGTATCACACATTCATGGTATCACACATTCATCGAATCACACATTCATGGTATCACACATTCATCGAATCACACATTCATGGTAGCACACATTCATGGTATCACACATTCATCGAATCACACATTCATGGTAGCACACATTCATGATAGCACACATTCATGATAGAACACATTCATTGTATCACACATTCATCGAATCACACATTCATGGTAGCACACATTCATGATAGCACAAATTCATGGTAGCACACATTCATGGTAGCACACATTCATGGTATCACACATTCATGGTATCACACATTCATCGAATCACACATTCATGGTATCACACATTCATCGAATCACACATTCATGGTAGCACACATTCATGGTATCACACATTCATCGAATCACACATTCATGGTAGCACACATTCATGATAGCACACATTCATGGTAGCACACATTCATGATATCACACATTCATCAAATCACACATTCATGATAGCACACATTCATGATAGCACAAATTCATGGTAGCACACATTCATGGTAGCACACATTCATGGTATCACACATTCATCGAATCACACATTCATGATAGCACACATTCATGATAGCACACATTCATGGTAGCACACATTCATGGTAGAACACATTCATGGTATCACACATTCATCGAATCACACATTCATGATAGCACACATTCATGGTAGCACACATTCATGGTAGCACACATTCATCGAATCACACATTCATGATAGCACACATTCATGATAGCACACATTCATGATAGCACACATTCATGGTAGCACACATTCATGGTAGCACACATTCATGGTATCACAAATTCATCGAATCACACATTCATGGTAGCACACATTCATGGTATCACACATTCATGGTATCACACATTCATGGTAGCACACATTCATGGTAGCACACATTCATGGTAGCACACATTCATCGAATCACACATTCATGATAGCACACAATCATGATAGCAAACATTCATGATAGCACACATTCATAGTAGCACACATTCATGGCATCACACATTCATCGAATCACACATTCATGATAGCACACATTCATGATAGCATACATTCATGGTAGCACACATTCATGGTAGCACACATTCATCGAATCACACATTCATGGTAGCACACATTCATGGTAGCACACATTCATGGTAGCACACATTCATGATAACACACATTCAGGGTAGCACACATTCATGGTAGCACACATTCATGATAGCACACATTCATGATAGCACACATTCAAAATAGCACACATTCATGATAGCACACATTCATGATAGTACACAATCATGATAGCAAACATTCATGATAGCACACATTCATAGTAGCACACATTCATGGCATCACACATTCATCGAATCACACATTCATGATAGCACACATTCATGATAGCATACATTCATGGTAGCACACATTCATGTAGCACACATTCATAGTAGCACACATTCATTGTATCACACATTCATTGTATCACTCATTCATCGAATCACACATTCATTGTATCACACATTCATCGAATCACACATTCATGATAGCACACATTCATGATAGCACACATTCATCGAATCACACATTCATCATAGCACACATTCATGATATCACACATTCATGATAGCACACATTCATAGTAGCACACATTCATTGTATCACACATTAATCGAATCACACATTCATGATAGCACACATTCATGGTATCACACATTCATCGAATCACACATTCATGATAGCACACATTCATGATAGCACACATTCATGATAGCACACATTCATGATAGCACACATTCATAGTAGCACACATTCATTGTATCACACATTAATCGAATCACACATTCATGATAGCACACATTCATGGTATCACACATTCATCGAATCACACATTCATGATATCACACATTCATAGTAGCACACATTCATTGTATCACACATTCATCGAATCACACATTCATGATAGCACACATTCATGATATCACACATTCATAGTAGCACACATTCATTGTATCACACATTCATCGAATCACACATTCATAGTAGCACACATTCATTGTATCACACATTAATCGAATCACACATTCATGATAGCACACATTCATGGTATCACACATTCATCGAATCACACATTCATGATAGCACACATTCATGATATCACACATTCATAGTAGCACACATTCATGATAGCACACATTCATTGTATCACACATTAATCGAATCACACATTCATGATAGCACACATTCATGGTATCACACATTCATCGAATCACACATTCATGATAGCACACATTCATGATATCACACATTCATAGTAGCACACATTCATTGTATCACACATTCATCGAATCACACATTCATGATATCACACATTCATCGAATCACACATTCATGATAGCACACATTCATGATAGCACACATTCATGTTAGCACACATTCATGGTAGCACACATTCATCGAATCACACATTCATGATAGCACACAATCATGATAGCAAACATTCATGATAGCACACATTCATAGTAGCACACATTCATGGTATCACACATTCATCGAATCACACATTCATGATAGCACACATTCATGATAGAATACATTCATGGTAGCACACATTCATGGTAATTCATCGAATCACACATTCATGATAGCACACATTCATGATAGCACACATTCATTGTATCACACATTCATTGTATCACACATTGATCGAATCACACATTCATGATAGCACACATTCATGATAGCACACATTCATCGAATCACACATTCATCATAGCACACATTCATGATAGCACACATTCATGATAGCACACATTCATAGTAGCACACATTCATTGTATCACACATTAATCGAATCACACATTCATGATAGCACACATTCATGGTATCACACATTCATCGAATCACACATTCATGATAGCACACATTCATGATAGCATACATTCATCGAATCACACATTCATGATAGCACACATTCATGATATCACACATTCATAGTAGCACACATTCATTGTATCACACATTCATCGAATCACACATTCATGATAGCACACATTCATGATATCACACATTCATAGTAGCACACATTCATCGAATCACACATTCATCGAATCACACATTCATGATAGCACACATTCATGATAGCACACATTCATCGAATCACACATTCATCATAGCACACATTCATGATAGCACACATTCATGATAGCACACATTCATAGTAGCACACATTCATTGTATCACACATTAATCGAATCACACATTCATGATAGCACACATTCATGGTATCACACATTCATCGAATCACACATTCATGATAGCACACATTCATGATATCACACATTCATAGTAGCACACATTCATTGTATCACACATTCATCGAATCACACATTCATGATAGCACACATTCATGATATCACACATTCATAGTAGCACACATTCATTGTATCACACATTCATCGAATCACACATTCATAGTAGCACACATTCATTGTATCACACATTAATCGAATCACACATTCATGATAGCACACATTCATGGTATCACACATTCATCGAATCACACATTCATGATAGCACACATTCATGATATCACACATTCATAGTAGCACACATTCATAGTAGCACACATTCATTGTATCACACATTAATCGAATCACACATTCATGATAGCACACATTCATGGTATCACACATTCATCGAATCACACATTCATGATAGCACACATTCATGATAGAATACATTCATGGTAGCACACATTCATGGTAAAAAACATTCATGGTATCACACATTCATCGAATCACACATTCATGATAGCACACAATCATGATAGCAAACATTCATGATAGCACACATTCATAGTAGCACACATTCATGGTATCACACATTCATCGAATCACACATTCATGATAGCACACATTCATGATAGAATACATTCATGGTAGCACACATTCATGGTAGCAAACATTCATGGTATCACACATTCATCGAATCAAACATTCATGGTAGCACACACTCCTGATATCACACATTCATGGTAGCACACATGCATCGAATCACACATTCATGGTATCACACATTCATCGAATCACACATTCATGGTATCACACATTCATCGAATCACACATTCATGGTAGCACACATTCATGGTATCACACATTCATGGTATCACACATTCATCGAATCACACATTCATGGTATCACACATTCATCGAATCACACATTCATGGTAGCACACATTCATGGTATCACACATTCATCGAATCACACATTCATGGTAGCACACATTCATGATAGCACACATTCATGATAGCACACATTCATTGTATCACACATTCATCGAATCACACATTCATGGTAGCACACATTCATGATAGCACAAATTCATGGTAGCACACATTCATGGTAGCACACATTCATGGTATCACACATTCATGGTATCACACATTCATCGAATAACACATTCATGGTATCACACATTCATCGAATCACACATTCATGGTAGCACACATTCATGGTATCACACATTCATCGAATCACACATTCATGGTAGCACACATTCATGATAGCACACATTCATGGTAGCACACATTCATGATATCACACATTCATCAAATCACACATTCATGATAGCACACATTCATGATAGCACAAATTCATGGTAGCACACATTCATGGTAGCACACATTCATGGTATCACACATTCATCGAATCACACATTCATGATAGCACACATTCATGATAGCACACATTCATGGTAGCACACATTCATGGTAGAACACATTCATGGTATCACACATTCATCGAATCACACATTCATGATAGCACACATTCATGGTAGCACACATTCATGGTAGCACACATTCATCGAATCACACATTCATGATAGCACACATTCATGATAGCACACATTCATGATAGCACACATTCATGGTAGCACACATTCATGGTAGCACACATTCATGGTATCACAAATTCATCGAATCACACATTCATGGTAGCACACATTCATGGTATCACACATTCATGGTATCACACATTCATGGTAGCACACATTCATGGTAGCACACATTCATGGTAGCACACATTCATCGAATCACATATTCATGATAGCACACAATCATGATAGCAAACATTCATGATAGCACACATTCATAGTAGCACACATTCATGGCATCACACATTCATCGAATCACACATTCATGATAGCACACATTCATGATAGCATACATTCATGGTAGCACACATTCATGGTAGCACACATTCATCGAATCACACATTCATGGTAGCACACATTCATGGTAGCACACATTCATGGTAGCACACATTCATGATAACACACATTCAGGGTAGCACACATTAATGGTAGCACACATTCATGATAGCACACATTCATGATAGCACACATTCAAAATAGCACACATTCATGATAGCACACAATCATGATAGCAAACATTCATGATAGCACACATTCATAGTAGCACACATTCATGGCATCACACATTCATCGAATCACACATTCATGATAGCACACATTCATGATAGCATACATTCATGGTAGCACACATTCATGGTAGCACACATTCATAGTAGCACACATTCATTGTATCACACATTCATTGTATCACTCATTCATCGAATCACACATTCATTGTATCACACATTCATCGAATCACACATTCATGATAGCACACATTCATGATAGCACACATTCATCGAATCACACATTCATCATAGCACACATTCATGATATCACACATTCATGATAGCACACATTCATAGTAGCACACATTCATTGTATCACACATTAATCGAATCACACATTCATGATAGCACACATTCATGGTATCACACATTCATCGAATCACACATTCATGATAGCACACATTCATGATAGCACACATTCATGATAGCACACATTCATGATAGCACACATTCATAGTAGCACACATTCATTGTATCACACATTAATCGAATCACACATTCATGATAGCACACATTCATGGTATCACACATTCATCGAATCACACATTCATGATATCACACATTCATAGTAGCACACATTCATTGTATCACACATTCATCGAATCACACATTCATGATAGCACACATTCATGATATCACACATTCATAGTAGCACACATTCATTGTATCACACATTCATCGAATCACACATTCATAGTAGCACACATTCATTGTATCACACATTAATCGAATCACACATTCATGATAGCACACATTCATGGTATCACACATTCATCGAATCACACATTCATGATAGCACACATTCATGATATCACACATTCATAGTAGCACACATTCATGATAGCACACATTCATTGTATCACACATTAATCGAATCACACATTCATGATAGCACACATTCATGGTATCACACATTCATCGAATCACACATTCATGATAGCACACATTCATGATATCACACATTCATAGTAGCACACATTCATTGTATCACACATTCATCGAATCACACATTCATGATATCACACATTCATCGAATCACACATTCATGATAGCACACATTCATGATAGCACACATTCATGTTAGCACACATTCATGGTAGCACACATTCATCGAATCACACATTCATGATAGCACACAATCATGATAGCAAACATTCATGATAGCACACATTCATAGTAGCACACATTCATGGTATCACACATTCATCGAATCACACATTCATGATAGCACACATTCATGATAGAATACATTCATGGTAGCACACATTCATGGTACACATTCATCGAATCACACATTCATGATAGCACACATTCATGATAGCACACATTCATTGTATCACACATTCATTGTATCACACATTGATCGAATCACACATTCATGATAGCACACATTCATGATAGCACACATTCATCGAATCACACATTCAACATAGCACACATTCATGATAGCACACATTCATGATAGCACACATTCATAGTAGCACACATTCATTGTATCACACATTAATCGAATCACACATTCATGATAGCACACATTCATGGTATCACACATTCATCGAATCACACATTCATGATAGCACACATTCATGATAGCATACATTCATCGAATCACACATTCATGATAGCACACATTCATGATATCACACATTCATAGTAGCACACATTCATTGTATCACACATTCATCGAATCACACATTCATGATAGCACACATTCATGATATCACACATTCATAGTAGCACACATTCATCGAATCACACATTCATCGAATCACACATTCATGATAGCACACATTCATGATAGCACACATTCATCGAATCACACATTCATCATAGCACACATTCATGATAGCACACATTCATGATAGCACACATTCATAGTAGCACACATTCATTGTATCACACATTAATCGAATCACACATTCATGATAGCACACATTCATGGTATCACACATTCATCGAATCACACATTCATGATAGCACACATTCATGATATCACACATTCATAGTAGCACACATTCATTGTATCACACATTCATCGAATCACACATTCATGATAGCACACATTCATGATATCACACATTCATAGTAGCACACATTCATTGTATCACACATTCATCGAATCACACATTCATAGTAGCACACATTCATTGTATCACACATTAATCGAATCACACATTCATGATAGCACACATTCATGGTATCACACATTCATCGAATCACACATTCATGATAGCACACATTCATGATATCACACATTCATAGTAGCACACATTCATAGTAGCACACATTCATTGTATCACACATTAATCGAATCACACATTCATGATAGCACACATTCATGGTATCACACATTCATCGAATCACACATTCATGATAGCACACATTCATGATATCACACATTCATAGTAGCACACATTCATTGTATCACACATTCATCGAATCACACATTCATGATATCACACATTCATCGAATCACACATTCATGATAGCACACATTCATGATAGCACACATTCATGTTAGCACACATTCATGGTAGCACACATTCATCGAATCACACATTCATGATAGCACACAATCATGATAGCAAACATTCATGATAGCACACATTCATAGTAGCACACATTCATGGTATCACACATTCATCGAATCACACATTCATGATAGCACACATTCATGATAGAATACATTCATGGTAGCACACATTCATGGTAGCACACATTCATCGAATCACACATTCATGATAGCACACATTCATGATAGAATACATTCATGATAGCACACATTCATGGTAGCAAACATTCATGGTATCACACATTCATCGAATCACACATTCATGATAGCACACAATCATGATAGCAAACATTCATGATAGCACACATTCATAGTAGCACACATTCATGGTATCACACATTCATCGAATCACACATTCATGATAGCACACATTCATGATAGAATACATTCATGGTAGCACACATTCATGGTAGCAAACATTCATGGTATCACACATTCATCGAATCAAACATTCATGGTAGCACACACTCCTGATATCACACATTCATGGTAGCACACATTCATCGAATCACACATTCATGGTATCACACATTCATCGAATCACACATTCATGGTATCACACATTCATCGAATCACACATTCATGGTAGCACACATTCATGGTATCACACATTCATGGTATCACACATTCATCGAATCACACATTCATGGTATCACACATTCATCGAATCACACATTCATGGTAGCACACATTCATGGTATCACACATTCATCGAATCACACATTCATGGTAGCACACATTCATGATAGCACACATTCATGATAGAACACATTCATTGTATCACACATTCATCGAATCACACATTCATGGTAGCACACATTCATGATAGCACAAATTCATGGTAGCACACATTCATGGTAGCACACATTCATGGTATCACACATTCATGGTATCACACATTCATCGAATCACACATTCATGGTATCACACATTCATCGAATCACACATTCATGGTAGCACACATTCATGGTATCACACATTCATCGAATCACACATTCATGGTAGCACACATTCATGATAGCACACATTCATGGTAGCACACATTCATGATATCACACATTCATCAAATCACACATTCATGATAGCACACATTCATGATAGCACAAATTCATGGTAGCACACATTCATGGTAGCACACATTCATGGTATCACACATTCATCGAATCACACATTCATGATAGCACACATTCATGATAGCACACATTCATGGTAGCACACATTCATGGTAGAACACATTCATGGTATCACACATTCATCGAATCACACATTCATGATAGCACACATTCATGGTAGCACACATTCATGGTAGCACACATTCATCGAATCACACATTCATGATAGCACACATTCATGATAGCACACATTCATGATAGCACACATTCATGGTAGCACACATTCATGGTAGCACACATTCATGGTATCACAAATTCATCGAATCACACATTCATGGTAGCACACATTCATGGTATCACACATTCATGGTATCACACATTCATGGTAGCACACATTCATGGTAGCACACATTCATGGTAGCACACATTCATCGAATCACACATTCATGATAGCACACAATCATGATAGCAAACATTCATGATAGCACACATTCATAGTAGCACACATTCATGGCATCACACATTCATCGAATCACACATTCATGATAGCACACATTCATGATAGCATACATTCATGGTAGCACACATTCATGGTAGCACACATTCATCGAATCACACATTCATGGTAGCACACATTCATGGTAGCACACATTCATGGTAGCACACATTCATGATAACACACATTCAGAGTAGCACACATTCATGGTAGCACACATTCATGATAGCACACATTCATGATAGCACACATTCAAAATAGCACACATTCATGATAGCACACATTCATGATAGTACACAATCATGATAGCAAACATTCATGATAGCACACATTCATAGTAGCACACATTCATGGCATCACACATTCATCGAATCACACATTCATGATAGCACACATTCATGATAGCATACATTCATGGTAGCACACATTCATGGTAGCACACATTCATCGAATCACACATTCATGGTAGCACACATTCATGGTAGCACACATTCATGGTAGCACACATTCATGATAACACACATTCATGATAACACACATTCAGGGTAGCACACATTCATGGTAGCACACATTCATGATAGCACACATTCATGATAGCACACATTCATGATAGCACACATTCATGATAGCACACATTCATGATAGAACACATTCATGATAGCATACATTCATGATTGCACACATTTATGACAGCACACATTCATGGTAGCACACATTCATGGTAGCACACATTCATGATAGCACACATTCATGATAGCACACATTCATGATAGAACACATTCATGATAGCACACATTCATGATAGAACACATTCATGATAGCACACATTCATGGTAGCACACATTCATGGTAGCACACTTTCATGGTAGCACACATCCCTGGTTGGATGTCTTACTCTTATCTATAGTGGCTTTAGAACTAAACTGGCTGCCATGGAAACATTCAACTTGAAATAGATTTAGGTTTTACTCTATACAGTTACTCACAGATTACCGACGTCGGTAAATGTTAAGAAGATTAAATTTTATTGAAATGTTGAAAACATTGATTTTTTTAAAAACAGAATGTGAGAACTGCTGCCTGGAAGTTTATTTTAAAAATATTGGGCATCTTGGGGCTGTTATATATTGATAAAAGTTGACCACAAAGCTGTTATATATTGATAAATGTTGACACAAAGCTGTTATATATTGATAAATGTTGACCACAAAGCTGTTATATATTGATAAATGTTGACCACAAAGCTGTTATATATTGATAAATGTTGACCACAAAGCTGTTATATATTGATAAATGTTGACCATAAAGCTGTTAAATGATGTTAAATGTTGGCCGCAAAGCTGTTATATATTGATAAATTTTGACCACAAAGCTGTTATATATTAATAAATATTGACCACAAAGCTGTTATATATTAATAAATGTTGACCACAAAGCTGTTATATATTAATAAATGTTGACCACAAAGCTGTTATATATTAATAAATGTTGACCACAAAGCTGTTATATATTAATAAATGTTGACCACAAAGCTGTTATATATTAATAAATGTTGCCCACAAAGCTGTTATATATTGATAAATGTTGACCACAAAGCTGTTATATATTAATAAATATTGACCACAAAGCTGTTATATATTAATAAATGTTGACCACAAAGCTGTTATATATTAATAAATGTTGACCACAAAGCTGTTATATATTAATAAATGTTGACCACAAAGCTGTTATAAATTAATAAAAGTTGACCACAAAGCTGTTACATATTGATAAATGATGACCACAAAGCTGTTATATATTAATAAATGTTGACAACAAAGCTGTTATATATTGATAAATGTTGACCACAAAGCTGTTATATATTAATAAATGTTGACCACAAAGCTGTTATATATTAATAAATGTTGACCACAAAGCTGTTATAAATTAATAAAAGTTGACCACAAAGCTGTTATATATTGATAAATGATGACCACAAAGCTGTTATATATTAATAAATGTTGACCACAAAGCTGTTATATATTAATAAATGTTGACCACAAAGCTGTTTTATATGATAAATGTTGACCACAAAGCTGTTATTTATTGATAAATGTTGACCACAAAGCTGTTATATATTAATAAATGTTGACCACAAAGCTGTTATATATTAATAAATGTTGACCACAAAGCTGTTATAGACTGATAGATGTTGACATCAATGTTTGTTCTACTCATTCTAACAGTCTTATACTTATAAATGTATAACTGTTTGATCTATCTTTTCACTCCCACCGTCATATAAACAAAGAAATTGTCAACTCTTTATACTATTCATCTACTAGATACAACCCGTGGCGTAGCATACGCCGCAGACTTGCTCATAGATAGCGCAAAGAAAGGGGGGATAGAACGTATACAAACTACAGCACGAAAAATCAAAACAAACGTGAATGCACGTCTAGGGGGATGGGGACATCGCTGTTGAATTGATGTTCTCGAGACATGCGCACTTCGGTTAGCTACATGCCCCCACCCTGCACCATCCTAGCTTGCCAACCATAAACTGTGATTGGCCAACCCTAGGGAGAATCAGCTATGTTCGAAAAAAAAGTGGAAAGAACGGGCACAAACAAACATTTTAAAAATTAAAAAATGATCAACAGTACCTTCAACGTGGCAACGAGATAACCACTACAATACGAACCACATGTTACTCTGTCAAGGAACAAGGCAAGTCAAACACTACAATACGAACCTCATGTTACTCTGTCAAGGAACAAGGCAAGTCAACCACTACAATACGAACCACATGTTACTCTGTCAAGGAACAAGGCAAGTCAACCACTACAATACGAACCACATGTTACTCTGTCAAGGAACAAGGCAAGTCAACGCAAAAAGCATTGTTGGTCTCGAGACATGCCCACCCTCAGTTTTGAACCCAAATCTCGCTTGATTGGTCGACCCAACCGAGGGTCATTCTTCATGCTTATTTGCACATTACTCGTTCGTGACATGTTCTGGTGAATTAGATATAAAGATACTCACTTTAAGAGTATGTGTCCACTTTGTACCACGACACTGTCTTCACTCAGTCGCCCTTCACAGTCTTGTCTCAAATAGTTCTTGTTGACTCGCTCTTTCAATGAAGAAACTCGTGTTGATTCATCTGACTGGAGGACATGCGGAGTGTTGTGTTTCCCTTGGCAAGACTTTGACTTTTCTCCAATTGGATTCCGCGGATAAAAATCTGAAACGTTCATGTCAAACTGTGGCTCAGATACACCCTTTACTTTTGGTGTGTTAGGTACACTCTTGTCAATTGGTGAGTCCGGCACACTCTTGTCAATTGGTGAGCCAGGCACACTCTTGTCAATTGGTGAGTCCGGCACACTCTTGTCAATTGGTGAGTCCGGCACACTCTTGTCAATTGGTGAGTCCGGCACACTCTTGTCAATTGGTGAGTCCGGCACACTCTTGTCAATTGGTGAGCCAGGCACACTCTTGTCAATTGATGAGTCTGGCACACTCTTGTTAATTGGTGAGTCCGGCACACTCTTGTCAATTGGTGAGTCTGGCACACTCTTGTCAATTGGTGAGTCCGGCACACTCTTGTCAATTGGTGAGTCTGGCACACTCTCGTCAATTGGTGAGTCCGGCACACTCTCGTCAATTGGTGAGTCCAGCACACTCTCGTCAATTGGTGAGTCTGGCACGCTCTTGTCAATTGGTGAGTCCAGCACACTCTTGTCAATTGGTGAGTCTGGCACGCTCTTGTCAATTGGTGTGTCTGGCACACTCTTGTCAATTGGTGTGTCTGGCACACTCTTGTCAATTGGTGTGTCTGGCACACTCTTGCCAATTGGTGTGTCTGGCACACTCTTGTCAATTGGTGAGTCTGGCACACTCTTGTCAATTGGTGAGTCTGGCACACTCTTGTCAATTGGTGAGTCTGGCACGCTCTTGTCAATTGGTGAGTCCGGCACACTCTTGTCAATTGGTGAGTCTAGCACACTCTTGTCAATTGGTGAGTCTGGCACACTCTTGTCAATTGGTGAGTCCGGCACACTCTTGTCAATTGGTGAGTCTGGCACACTCTCGTCAATTGGTGAGTCCGGCACACTCTCGTCAATTGGTGAGTCCAGCACACTCTTGTCAATTGGTGAGTCTGGCACGCTCTTGTCAATTGGTGTGTCTGGCACACTCTTGTCAATTGGTGTGTCTGGCACACTCTTGTCAATTGGTGTGTCTGGCACACTCTTGTCAATTGGTGTGTCTGGCACGCTCTTGTCAATTGGTGTGTCTGGCACACTCTTGTCAATTGGTGTGTCTGGCACACTCTTGTCAATTGGTGTGTCTGGCACACTCTTGTCAATTGGTGTGTCTGGCACACTCTTGTCAATTGGTGAGTCTGGCACACTCTTGTCAATTGGTGAGTCTGGCACGCTCCTGTCAATTGGTGAGTCCGACACACTCTTGTCAATTGGTGTGTCTGGCACACTCTTGTCAATTGGTGAGTCCGGCACACTCATGTCAATTGGTGAGTCTGGCACACTCTTGTCAATTGGTGAGTCCGGCACACTCTTGTCAATTGGTGTGTCCGGCACACTCTTGTCAATTGGTGAGTCCGGCACACTCTTGTCAATTGTTGAGTCCGGCACACTCTTGTCAATTGGTGAGTCCGGCACACTCATGTCAATGGGTGTGTTACTCACACGCTTGTTATTTGATGTGTTTGGTAGACGTTTGTCAAGCGGTGTGTTTGGGACACTCTTGTGACTAAGCGAGCTTTCTGCTGTGATTCTAATATCTGGAGACTTATGTTGTTGCCTGTCAGTATGAAATCCAGTTACGTTCCCATCATGGTGTGAGCCATGCCACTCGTCCCGTTGATATTCACCAAATTTTTCCTCGTCAATCTTTGATGAAGACGCTCCAGGATCAGAAGGTTCCTCTGAAATGGTTATAGCACATTCAGTCCCAGTAGAATATCGTTTGCCCACATCGTCACCTTCTGCCGTTGATAAGGGGCCACTCATTTCCCTTGGCTCGAACTCCTTCTTCGCTGAGCCGATGTCCTTCGGTGGATTTGAAAGATTATCATCCTGACCTCTCTGTTTTTTAGTTTTTGTGACGTTGTTTCCGGTATAACCAAGTGTCATCTGTATACGGGCTGTACTTCCGGTGGCCAACATGCGTCTAATGGCACCACTCTCTATCTTGCCATTATCTAACATAGCGTAGAGTTGCCGAATGTCGTTGTAATACACAACCTTACCAGTCGAATCTGTCATGTTTGGCCTCAGAGTCCGCCATGAGGCAATGAGACTTTGAAATACTGTGTAACTGTGTAAGCAACGAGAACGTGTTATAAACAATGGCTCAGTCCACAATGAGATAAGAACACGTGTGCCGTCCATCAATGTCTACTCGGTACACAATCCGTGAATGTGGAAGGCACGCGTATAATGAAGTGATAATTAGAGGGGAGGGGGGATTCAATAGGAATTTATAACCGTTCTTAATGTGAACTGTATGAATAATCGAGTACATCTAAGGTCAATGGACGCCATTCAATGATGGTGGATTTTTTAAAAGCAAGGATAATTAATAAAAGACAAAAAACAAATTTTCTCCATATTATAACAATGTATTTATTTTAGAATGTTGACGATTCTTAACTTTCCACGTCAAAGATTTCCACTCAGAAACCAGTCAAATAGCATGATAACCCAACATCCATGGATCTCTTCACGTTTTATGTTCAGTGTATCCACAGCACGTCAACCAATCAAACAACTTGATATCACACAAACAACGATGTTCACACTAACCAACCACTGTGGAGCACGTCAACCAATCAAACAACTTGATATCACACGAACAACGATGTTCACACTAACCAATCACTGTGGAGCACGTCAACCAATCAAACAACTTGATATCACACAAACAACGATGTTCACACTAACCAACCACTGTGGAGCACGTCAACCAATCAAACAACTTGATATCACACAAACAACGATGTTCACACTAACCAACCACTGTGGAGCACGTCAACCAATCAAACAACTTGATATCACACGAACAACGATGTTCACACTAACCAACCACTGTGGAGCACGTCAACCAATCAAACAACTTGATATCACACAAACAACGATGTTCACACTAACCAACCACTGTGGAGCACGTCAACCAATCAAACAACTTGATATCACACAAACAACATTGTTCACACTAACCAACCACTGTGGAGCACGTCAACCAATCAAACTGTCTCGTGATGAGATGTGTTACAAACAACTACAACAAATTGTGAACTGATGGACTTGTTCGATATTTTATTGTACTGTGGGAAAGGAGCCACCAAAGTTTGGTTTTTTTACGACGGGTAGAATGGCTGAAAAAATGTCGAGCGCGGGCCGCATAACTACTTTAGACGAAAAACAACGTTTTATAAGTTTTTTTTAAAAGTTATAAAGTAAAGTGCACATGTGCGTAAAAAAAACTTACATAAAATAATTGAAAGCAGCAAATTTTAAGCAAAAAGAAGCAGCGATTTCCATGCACGCGTGACGATATAAAATTCTTATGTTAATATCTGAATTGTATCAAAACGTCTCGTGTGCCATATGTTCTACCAAACACATTCATTATTCAAGCACCATTTTGAAGGCCGCATGAAATGGAATCGCGAGCCGAATCCGGCCCACGGGCTGTATTTTGGTGACCCCGGCTGTAGGGGCATATTTCACAAACAAGCAGTGGCGTATTGAGAGAGGGGGGGGGGTACTTGGCTTCTGTGATGGCAAGGCGTGTGAAGACATTTGTAATGACAAGTTTTCTAGCAATCAAATTATGATTGGTTCAGTGGTGTCTGGGCGGGGCTTTCTTCATCCACTCCTCGCTGACGCTCACACGTGTACCCTCTTCCTCATCCTCACCCACAAATGCCTGATTGTCTATCCCGACCTGGACCCGCCTTGAGGTCAATAGCTCCACGTCACCAACGGTCGGACTTTGGTGTGTGACGTCATCTCCAGTTTTGTCGTTACAAGTTTTGACGTCACCAACTGTCGTACCTTGGTTTTTGACGTCATATCCAGTATTGCTGTTCAAAGTTTTGACGTCATTAACGGTGGGACCTTGGTGTTTGACGTCATCTCCTATTCTGCTGTTGGAAGTTTTGGTTTTCTTTGCACGTCTTGTGCTGAGAAGTTTCTTTGAGGCCGAAATCAGCCGGAAATCATACGGAACAGCCGACTCCATTGTTGTAGAGCAGACGTGAGGGAAAACCCGTTCCTGTTAAAATAAATCAAAGAAGGACAAGCATTAGGCAAGGTACAGAAGGGGAATATCCCTTTGTTTGATGTGATCATGAATTTAACACGAGTGGAAAGAAAATATTCAGCTTGAAATAAATGAGCAACTCCGCATGTTTATATTTGAATCTCTGGACCACAAACCTTGCACATGAGTCAATATTTGTTGTCTGACTAGTTGACAGAGACCGTTAGTAAATGCTTAAAAGCGAGTCAAGATTAGATGAGTGTAGAAAGAGTTGTTTCTTTTTTCCACTTCCAAGCGCATTTGTAATCTATAAATAATATTTTAAAGAATCAAAACAACTTTCCCCCAAAAATAAAACACATTAGAATCTCAACAATAAGCGAGCACAAAAATAAATCCAGGAGGTTTTCCTTTCTGCGAATACAGCAAACTACACCTTCTCCAACAATTTACTACAGTGGCTACAGGGGCCGCCCCTAGTAGTGGCACAGATTTAACACACACTACCATTAACGACTGCTATAGTTCTGCCAAATAGATGAGCTGTTGGTCTTGATGGACGTATGCTAAGTACAACTGAAATATAAAAACTGAAATATAAAAACTGAAATATAAAAACTGAAATATAAAAACTGAAATATAAAAACTGAAATATAAAAACTGAAATATAACAACTGAAATATAACAACTGAAATATAACAACTGAAATATAACAACTGAAATATAACAACTGAAATATAACAACTGAAATATAACAACTGAAATATAACAATTGAAATATAACAACTGAAATATAACAACTGAAATATAACAACTGAAATATAACAAATGAAATATAACAACTGAAATATAACATTAAATGCATAGCGTAGCTGTCTTTGTACATAAAATACGTATGTCTTTATGTGCATGTGTGTGAGTGGGGCTTTTTAGTTAAGGAGTTCTGTAGAGCCTTTCTTGCACAATTTAAGGTTTGTTGTTATAAAAAAATCTGATTGCATACTTTATATGTAATGGACTTATATAAACACTAATGTATTACCCGTCAAAAATGACGCAAGTTTTGAAAATAAATACACATCATATAAAGAAAAATAATGTAGATTCTAACACAGAACTTTCATTTATTGTATTTATTTTTATTTATTTTATTTAAATCAATTTTTTCCTTATTGAACAATGTTATGCGGACGTTCGAAAAGGGTAATTTTCTGGTGCAGTAATTTGGTGCACTGCTTTCTAAAATTAGTAGCGTCACGGACAGGACAGACGGGACGTGACATATATTGCAAATTATGTATATTGATGATAAAAAGAGTAAAAACAAATTGTTGAATAATATATTATGTATGTACGTGGAATATTCTTACTTGAAAACAGTGCGTCTTAAAGGGAAATAAATATAAAAAAACGTAAAAGACCAAGTTTTTCACTATAAATCCTTTATGTACGAGACGTAACTAAAAGAATGTTCATTATAATACAGACCATCCAGAAATACAAAATTGCAGTTGTGTCGTAAAACATGTTTAATATAATGCGCACCGATCAGGAATATGTTTATAAAAAGAGTTGTCAATATAATACGCACCTTATTGCGCGACAGAAAGGTTGTTCAATATAATACGCACCGCGACGTCTTATCTCAAAAAATAGCATGATACATAGGAATAAATAAAATAATCTAAAAAATTAATAATTTAATTACGGTCCATGCGATCGATCTGAAATTTTGACACATTGTTTTTATTATTGGTACAAAACTGCCTGCAAAATTTCAGCTCGCTAGCTTACGAGCAAGTGGGTTAAAAATCGATCAAAAGTTTTGGCGACAAGCAAGGGCGGTCGGTCGGTCGGCCGCAGACACCACGAGTTAATATAAAGGATTTAAAAAATAATAAAACGGAACAAACAAAAAAGAACATGATAATAATAATTTTAATATTACGATTTACTTAAAACAAATGATTTTAAACAAAACTTTGCTTACAAGAAGGTTCTAAATACACTGCTTCTATATCGTAAAAATGATAATTATAAAATCATTTTTTAATAATAACAAAATTATATCTAAAAATCAATGTATCAATTTGTAAAACATAAAAACAGTTTATTTGTGGATCCTACCATGGTAAAGTAATACATGACCATCGAGATTGTTTCGTCCTTGCAGTATAGTCAACAAATATACAAGACTTATCAACATTTAGCAAGCCACAATAGTAAGCTTGCAGTTGGCTGCGTTTCAAATCTCAATTTTAATTCTAACAGGTCATCTTACTTCTTTCTAGCATGGCGAACATTTGTTTGATTATAACAGGTCATCTTACTTCTTTCTAGCATGGCGAACATTTGTTTGATTACAACAGGTCTACTTACTTTATAACATTTGGTTATTTTAACATGGCATTTTTTGGGTTGAATCCTCGTGAAGACTATGTCTTTACAGAGCGATGGCTGCTTGGATCCATGGAGAGTAGGGGTGTACCGGATTCAATTTTTTGAAATGCGACCGGAGCCGGACTTGCCAGATTTATGAAGTGAGATTCGGCCGGAGGCCAGAGCCGGATTTACAAATAAAAAACAAAATATCGCACTAAATCACTTGACTTATGTGGGTGGAGTCACTCGACTGTTTATTACTGTAGTTCATTACTATAGACATGACCATGATGATATATATTCATATTGAATTATTGAAATGTAAAATAATTACATTGTAAAAAGTAATATTAAGTTCCATAAGTTCAAGATGAAACACAATACATAAGCATATAATGTGAATTAAGAAATTTTAGTTTTTAGTTTTCAGTTTCAGTTTTTAGTTTTCACATTGTTTTCGTTTGGCAAATTGGCAGCTCAGTTACAACTCGCAACAACAGTGACAGTTTATAGTTATTGCGCGAATTGTTCGCTGAATGGTAGCAACTTCCGTATTCACACACTTTATTATCGAGTGGTTTGTATTCATAAATACATGCTACGCATGCGCGATCAATTTTCCCTCTAAGGTACGTTGGTCCGTGTGCAAAGTAAAAAAATATCGTGTGCAAAATTTCACAGAAACAAGTTTTTGTTCTATATTTTTCAATATTTACTGCGGGAAATCAAAACTGCTGCGCGGCGTCGGTCAGATAACTGCGTGACTGTGGAGCCGCGCAGCTTAAAGGGAACATTGTGCAGCTTGATGTGCCATTTTGACTCAAATGGGCCGTCCATAAATGACGTCACGCACCTTTAAAAAAAAAGGGGGGGGGGTCACACATTTGTGATAATGTGTAACGAGGGGGGGGAGTTTTTTTTGTTGTTTTCAACAACTGTGACGTCACATCAAAGCACGCAACTTTAAATAAAAGTTCAACTTAAATATTTGATTAGTAACAATTTATTGAATGACTTCTTAAATGGCTTTTCGTGTGTTACGATATTAGAGTGCAGCCCTACACTTAACTAAAAACATACTTAAATGAGAACAAAATAATTTTGAAAAGGGCTCATTTTCAAATAAGAAATACGGCTTTTATTGGGGGTGGGGGAGGGGCGACATTTTATGTCGTCATATTTAAGGGGGAGGCTAACTTTTTGTGACGTCGTGTGACGAGGGGGGGGCGGCAAAAATCAGGTGACGTCATTTATGGACGACACCATAAAAGTTCAAACACGCTGGTCGTATTCTAAACAAATATCGTATACCAAGGAAAATGTTTCGCGCCCAAACAGGACGTATACCGAGTTGGACGTATACCAAAGCAGACGTATACTGAGTTGGACGTATACCAAAGCAGACGTATACCGAGATGGACGTATACCAAAGCAGACGTATACCGAGTTGGACGTATACCAAAGCAGACGTATACCGACGTACAGCTGTATTCAAGTCCCACAAACTCATGAAGTAATGCACCATTGTAATTCAAAATGAGTGGTGGTTTTTTGTTGTTTTTTTGGGGTTTAATTTCTCATTTACATCAGCGAGAATGACTAAACTAGAAGTGCTACTGTGCTATTGAATACTCCAGTCCAAATCCGGCAAAATTGGACCGGCGGAACCGAATCCGGAGCCGTATTTGTAAAAAATGGCCGGATTCCGGATTTAACGGCGCCGAAATCCAGTACATCCCTGATGTTGAGCAATGATTTGTTACGGTATTGTAGAACAATGTGTGCAAAGATAATCAGATAAACAATCATTGGTCATGTCTTTGGTGACGATAACTAGTCACGTTAACACAGACAAAATTATTTCTGCTAACTTATTCTAAAAGTTTTACATTCAATTGTTTTGTTTCAAAAAGTTATATAAAAAAACAAAAAAACTCATTTTCTCACCTTTATATTTCTAGTGAAATGTTTAAAAATTTGAGCACATCGACATTTAACTTAGTTAACTTTAAACTTCTGTCATTTGACAGCACAACTTCAACTAACTAGTTAAACACAAATAAATATGAACACCGGTTATAGTCATATTTATCATCAATAAAATCTTTCTAAACCAACAGTTACAATCAACGCCAGCAATACTGCAACCAGCGAGTGACAGTGACATGTAAACATTACATCCTGGAAACAAGTTGCCATTTGAGCTTGTTCTGATAACACTACATACTACATTCTAATTAACTTGACCACGACACAATGGGCCTGGTAGTTACTGATAATGGTAAGGTTAAATGAGTTCAGTGGGCCCCTGAGATTTGCATAGTTCACAAGGACACCATGTTAACATGGAAGACAAAGGGGCGGAGGGTGGGGGAGGGATACAACTGTATTGTGGTTGTTGTTGGTGGTTGCAGTCATCAATTTGTTTAACATCATTACCTCAACACCTCGAATATATGAGATATAGTCGTCATTTAACACCATCGACAACAACCACAATACAACCACAATACAACCACCACCAACAACCACAATACAACCACCACCAACAACCACAATACAACCACCACCAACAACCACAATACAACCACAACCAACAACCACCACCAACAACCCCCACCAACAACCACCACCAACAAACACCACTAACAACCACCAACAACCACAAAACAACCACCAACTACAACCATAATACAACCACCAACAACAACCACAATACAACCATCAACAACCACAATACAACCACAATACAACCACAATACAACCACAATACAAACACAATACAACCATCAACAACAACACAACCACCAACAACAACCACAAACAACCACAAACAACCACCACCACCACCAACAACACAACCACCAACAACAACCACAAACAACCACCACCAACAACCACAAACAACCACAACCAACAACCACCACCAACAACCCCCACCAACAACACCACCAACAACCACCACAAACAACCACCAACAACCACAAAACAACACCAACACAACCAAAACAACCACCAACAACAACCACAAACAACCACAACAACCACAAACAACCACAAACAACCACAAAACAACCACAAACAAACACAAACAACCACAACAACAACACAACCACCAACAACAACCACAAACAACCACCAACAACAACCACAAACACACAACAACAACACAAACAACCACCAACAACAACCACAAACAACCACCAACAACAACCACAAACAACCACAACAACCACAAACAACCACAAACAACCACAACAACAACACAACCACCAACAACAACCCACAAACAACCACCAACAACAACCACAAACAACCACCAACAACAACCACAAAACAACCACAACAACAACCACAAACAACCACAAACAACCACAAACAACCACAAAACAAACACAAACAACCACAACAACAACAACACAACCACAAACAACAACCACAAACACCACACCAACAACCACAACAAAACAACAACAACACAACACCCACCAACAACCCACAAACAACCACAAACAAACACAAACAAACCACCAACAACCACAAACAACCACAAACAAACACAAACAACCACCACCAAAACCACAACACCACCACCAACAACAACCACAAACAACCACCAACAACCACAAAAAACACCACAACAACCACAAACAACCACCCCAACAACACAAACAACCACCAACAACAACCACAAACAACCACCAACAACAACCACAAAACAACCACCAACAACAACCACAAACAACCACCAACAACAACCACAAAACAACCACCAACAACAACCACAAACAACCACACCAACAACCACAAAACAACCACCACCAACAACCACAAACACACCACACCAACAACCACAAACAACCACCACCAACAAACCACACCAACAACCACAAACAACCACCACAACAACCACAAAACAACCACCATCAACAACCACAAACAACCACCACCAAAACCACAATACAACCACCACAAACAACCACAAACAACCACCAAAACAACCACAAACAAACAACACCAACAACAACCACAAACAACCACCAACAACCACAAACAACCACCACCAACAACCACAAACAACCACCACCAACAACCACAAACAACCACCAACAACAACAACAACACAACACCAACAACAACCACAAAAACCACCAACAACAACAAAAACACAACACCAACAACAACCACAAACAACCACAAACAACCACAACAACAACAACACAACCACAACAACAACACAAACAACACCAACAACAACCACAAACAACCACCAACAGCCACAATACAACCACCAACAACAACAAAAACACAACCACCAACAACAACCACAATATAACCACCAACAACAACAAAAACACAACCACCAACAACAACCACAATACAACCACCACCAACAACCACAATACAACCAACAACAACCACAATACAACCACCAACAACCAGAATAAAACCACCAACAACAACCACAATACAACCACCAACAACCACAATACAACCACCACCAACAACCACAATACAACCACCACCAACAAACACAATACAACCACCACCAACAAACACAATACAACAACCACCAACAAACACAATGCAAACACCACCAACAAACACAATACAACAACCACCACCAACAACCCCAATACAACCACCAACAACCATCCCCAAGAACCACAATACAACAACCACAAACAACCACAATACAACCAATAACAACCACCACAACCACCACCATCAACAACCAACACTGTAACAAAAACAGCAATAACAACAAATACTAAAAGACCACCAGTAGCAAAAATATCACAGCTACCAAACAAGACAACCATCTCCACCCCTGTCACCAACAACAACACTGGGGCTATAAAACATTGTGTGTGTTTTGGGAGACGTTCGGGAAGCTACATAGTAAACTCTCTGACCCATCTTTGACGCTTGGAAAGTTACACAGTAAACTCTCTGACCCATCTTTGACGTTTGGGAAGCTACACAGTAAACTCTCTGATCTATCTTTGACGTTTGGGAAGCTACAAAGTAAACTCTCTGATCCATCTTTGACGTTTGGAAAGCTACACAGTAAACTCTCTGATCCATCTTTGACGTTTGGGAAGCTACACAGTAAACTCTCTGACCCATCTTTGACGTTTGGGAAGCTACACAGTAAACTCTCTGACCCATCTTTGGCGTTTGGAAAGCTACACAGTAAACTCTCTGACCCATCTTTGACGTTTGGGAAGCTACACAGTAAACTCTCTGACCCATCTTTGACGTTTGGGAAGCTACACAGTAAACTCTCTGATCCATCTTTGACGTTTGGGAAGCTACACAGTAAACTCTCTGACCCATCTTTGACGCAGTAAAAACAAATTAGAAACCAGTTTAACACGCCACGCTGGAAACACATCACGTCACAAGAGCAACTAAGTTCGTGAACTTTCACCTCAGAAATACCTGGACAGTCATTCTTAGATTCATGGGCGTCTCATATTATGCAGAATTCTTTAGTATTTAAAAACAATACTTAACTTTGGTTAATTTTATAAATGTACGTTAAACCTACGAATATAGGCTATTTTTAAATATACCGGTGATGTGTACAGGTGATGTGCACCGTCATGTGTACCGTCATGTGTACAGGTGATGTGTACCGTCATGTGCACCGGTCATGTGCACCGGTCATGTGCACCGGTCATGTGCACCGGTCATCTGCACCGGTCATGTGCACCGGTCATGTGCACCGGTCATGTGCACCGGTCATGTGCACCGGTCATGTGCACCGGTCATGTGCACCGGTCATGTGCACCGGTCATGTGCACCGGTCATGTGCACCGGTCATGTGCACCGGTCATGTGCACCGGTCATGTGCACCGGTCATGTGTACCAGTCATGTGTACCAGTCATGTCTACCAGTCATGTGTACCAGTCATGTGTACCAGTCATGTGTACTAGTGTAGTGTACTGGTGATGTGTACCAGTGGTTGTGAGGACCTATCATGTACTTAACACATCCACAAGTAGGAAAGTTCCGGAACGAGACGTATATCGATTGGAAACTGTTGGTCTGTGCGGAGCACTGGTCAGACGGTCAATAAAACTAAAACATCGGTATTCACTTATCTTTGATATATCAGATACACATCACTCTAAGTTTAAAGTGTTACTGTTCTCAGTCTTACAATAAATTATAATAATTATAGTTTATATAATGAACGATGATACCCCCCTCCCCCACCAAATGATACACATACCACATTCCAATAAACACAATATATTCTTATCTCATCAAATACAAGTCATATGTCCATCATATCATCAAATAAAAGTTGTATGTTCATCATATCATAAAATACAAGTCATATGTCCATCATATCATCATATACAAGTCATATGTCCATCATATCATCATGTACAAGTCATATGTCCATCATATCATCATATACAAATCATATGTCCATCACATCATCATATACAAGTCATATGTCCATCACATCATCATATTATTATACAAGTCATATGTCCATCATATCATCATATACAAGTCATATGTCCATCATATCATCATACACAAGTCATATGTCCATCATATCATCATATACAAGTCATATGTCCATCGCATCATCTAATACAAGTTATAATTGCAACTCATATCCCTACACACAAAAACACAATACAGTTAGGGAATTCTCCACCATTACACACTTGTTAAGTTGTTATATTACCACAATTCAGGACCTCTTCACAGGATCACGCCCTATCATTTCAAACTATTTTTTTCCAGACAGTCTGACCTTTCCTCGGCCACGAACGGGGCTTATGCATGCCACCCATGTCTTTATTATTTTTTGTAAGTTACAAATGCTTTTAATTTAATGTATATTTTTAAATCCCTTATATTAACTTCGAAATCTTGTCTCTCTCTCTCTCTCCCTCTCTGTCGTCATCTCGTTCGCTAGCGGAAAAACACAAGTAAAAAATGACCCACCTCCCGTGATGCGATCGAGCTGAAATTTTGCACATAGACTCATGTCACCTAACAATGCATCGTATCAAAATTTCAGATCGATCGAACGTACCGTAATTAAATTAATGCATTTTTAGTTTGTATTTATATAACGTATGTAATTCAAATTCACGGTTTGTTATTGTTTTTATTTCACGTGCCAGTTCGCGCGTTGACGCCACCCATCAATGTACCGGCGTGCTTTTGTTTACATTTTACGTGTCACGCTGAGCTCGGTCCAGCCATCGATGACCAGACCTTTCCCCTCCCCCCCCCATGTTATACAGCAAAGTGGAGTTAAGGCAGATTCAGTCTGTAAATGTTTGTCGCGTTTGAACATGATCAATACTTTTAACTATGTCTCATATATAAATGATTTATAGTCAAAAGCTTTGTTTTTAAATCCCTTATAATAACTTCACCGCCGTCTCTGTCTCTCTGTGTCTCTCTGTTGTTCGTCGTCGGGCGGGCGTAAAAACAAAAGTAAACAATGACCCACTTCCCGTGATGGCATCGAGCTGAAATTTGGCACATGGACCCGTGTCACCTAACAATGCATCTTATCAAAATTTTAGATCGATCGAACGTACCGTAATTAAATTAATGCATTTTTAGTTTATCTATATAAAACTATATGTAGAAGTCGCTTTTGTTTACATTTTACGGGTCACTTGACTTCACGCACGCCAGCCGTCGGTGAACACATCTCGTGTATTAACCAGGTGTGCAGGCGTGCTTTTGTTTACAATTTACGTGTAAGGCTGAGCTCGGTCCAGCCATCGATGACCAGCCCTTCCCCTCTCCCACCCCCACCCCCCAGGGTTATAAAGCAAAAGGGCGTTAGACAGATTTAGTCTGTAAATGTTTGCCGCGTTTGAACATAATCAATACTTTTAGTTGTGTCTCATATTTAAGGGATTTATAGTCAAAAACTTTGTTTTTACGGGTTTGTTTTATTACGGGGTTGTTTAAGTAAATCCCTTATATTAACTTCACCGCCGTCTCTCTCTGTCTTGGGCGGGAGGAAAAACAAAATTAAAAAATGACACACTTGCCGTGATGCTATCGATCTGAAATTTTGACAGTCGACTCGAGTCACCTAACAATGCATCGTATAAAATTTCAAATCGATCGAATGTACCGTAATTAAATTATTGCATTTTTAGTTTATCTCTATATAAATCAATTTAGCGTCTGTTATTGTTTGCATTTTACGGGTCACTGCAGTTCATTCCCGCCATCCTCGATCACATCCTCGTGTTTACAGCAAAAGAATTCAGTCCCGTTCAGTCTGTAAATGGTTGTCGCGTGATGGGTATTATATTTAACAAAATCAATACTTTTAGTTATGTCCCATATATGAGGGATTTATAATCAAAAACTTTGTTTTTACGGTCTTTTTTATTTACCTGTGTTATATGTCAAGCTAGAATTGCAAGCTCTGTCCCAGATATCGTATATACACTTAATCTTCCTATAATTATATAAATAGATACACCCATTCTCCCCAGATAGCATATATGCACTTCATCTCCCGACAACTTAAGCTAATCCCCAGAGTTCACCTCCACACATCCAGTGGTCAATCGCTTCCCCTATGATAACATACAGCCCCCTCCCCAACTGTATTTAGCTTGGTGATAGATCTGAAATATGAACGAAAGGTCTCACTGATGTTAAATGACAGTTAGCCGAGGAAACTTGGAAGGTCACCAGGTTGTTGTGCATATCCGCCCGCCATCCCCCCCCCTTTCCACAAAACCAACTGAAGTTGTTGAAGTTTCACAAAGCCAAGATCATCTCATAGGGTACATTATACAAGAGAGAAGAGAAGATGTGGAGAAATGAGGAGAGGAGGAAAAATAGGTGAGGGGAGGGGGTATGGTGCGGAGAATTTAGGAAGTGCGGAATTTTGGACGAATAATCAGAGGCGGAGAAAGGGGGAGAAGCGGATTCCGGGGTGGAGAGGAATCAGAGGAGAAGTTTTAGGGTTAGGGTTGCTTAAAGACAGTTGAGTATTGGGATAATGGGCCATCCATGTGTTACGTACGCACAAAATTCGTATTCTGTACCCCCTCCCCCCTGTTGCACCCCGTACAATTTCGGGACCCCCCATGCGTACGTACAAATTCGCTCACCCCCCCCCTTGAAAAAATAAATTTTTAGCCAGAGTCAAAAGATATTGGTTTGACACTTTGAAGCCGTCCATAAATGACGTCACACGCCTAAAAAGGGGGCGGGGGGTCACGCATTTGTGACGAGAGGGAGGGGGTGTTTAAGAAATGTGACGTCACATCAAAATGCGCACTAAAATATTTCATGGCATGCAATTTATTTAATGACGTTTTCAATGGATTCACACGTGTTACGATATTAGAGTGCAGCCTTACACTAAATACATACCGTATATACTCCTTCGCAAGCCGACCTTTTTTGGACAAAATCTAGGGGGAAAAGTTGGGGGGTCGGCTTACGAGCGGGTCATTAAAGTATTTCTGCATCGATATTGAATATCGGTATTGTTATTGTAGATTATCAAGGTCCTTTTCTACATTCTACAAGATTCGACTGCTCTACCAGAAGCTATAATATACTATTAAACATCTGCACTTACCTTATTTAATCATTTTATTTATTTTTGTGAACGTTTTAATAACTTGCTGTACAAATTTTGTTTTAAACAACAAATTTTAATGTACGCGCTTTCGTCACTGTTAACCAAATAATTTTTTTTAAATACCGGTAACTCTCGCCTAACAAAGAGCACAAAGACGAAGATAGGCAGTACAAAGTAAACAATCATAATGACCGATTTAACTTGTAGTTAAAAAAAAATATGTACCATTTTTTTAAAGCTGTCCTATTATTTTTTTGGGGGGTCGGCTTGCGATCGGGTTATACACTTTTAATACTTTTCTCTTCCAAAAGAGGGGGGAGGGGTCAGCTTATGAATAAACAGGCTATAGAACGAGTATATGCGGTACTTAAATGACAAAAAATTGATTTGCAACATGCTAATTTTCAAATCGAAAATACGGCTTTTAGGGGGGGGGGTCAAAGCTTTGGGGCCATCCATTAATGACGTCGTGTGATTATGGCCCATTTTCACCCCCCTCTCTTTTGTCACGCGTCGTCACAAAAAGTTAGACCTACCTACCCCTTTTCTAATATGACGTCACAAAAATGCCCCTTCCCCCCAAATACAATTTTTTTATTTGAAAATTAGCATGTTTCAAATCACGTTTTTGTCATATAAGTTTAAATATGTATTTAGTGTAAGGCTGCACCTTAATATCGTAACACGAGTGAAGCCCAAGTAAAACGTCATTAAATAAATTGTAAGCAATCAAATATTTAAGTGCAACTTTAAATTTTAAGTTACGCGTTTTGATGAGACGTCATATTTCTTAAACTACCCCCTCCCCTTCGTCACAAATGGTCGACCCCCTCCCCCCTCTAGATGCGTCACGTCATTTATGGACGACCCCTTCAAGCGATTTTTGCAGATTTTTCACTACCCCTCCCCTCCTTGTCACGCGTCGTCACAAAAACTTAGACCACCCCATCCAATATGACGTCACAAAGCTTTGCGCCCCCCTCCCATAAAAGCTGTATTTTCTAATTGAAAAGAGCAATTTTAATATCACTTTTTTGTCATTTAAGTATTTATTTTGTGTAGGCCTTCATTCTAATATCGTCACTCGCGTGAAGTCATGTAAAACGCCATGTAACAAATCAAATATTTAAGTGGAACTTTATTTAAAGTTGCGAGTTTTGATGTGACGTCACATTTCTCAAACACTCTCCTCCCGCACGTCACAAATATGTAGACCCCCCTTCCCCCTAGGTGCGTGACGTCATGTATGGACGGTCCCTTTGTGACGTAATACCGGAAGGAGGGGGTCTAAGTTTTTGTCTCGAAGTGTGACGAAGGGGGGGGGGTAAAAATTGGCCAAAATCGCGTGACGTCATTCATGAACGGCACTTTTATAGTTTTTATAGCTTTTTGTAACAAACAGCGAGACCAAGGTCTTGAAGTGAGCCACATTACCACTGGAGAGTTGTTCAGACCACAAGGTAAGTTTGCACCTGAAGTACTAGACACAATCATAAATATCAATATTAGTAATAACTAGGGGTGGACCGGATTCAAGTTTTTGAAATCCAGCCGGAGCCAGATTTGGTCGGATTTATGAAGTGAAATCCGGCCGAAGCCGAAATCCGGTACACCCCTAGTAATAACCTGCTCAGGTCCCTGATGAACTCGACACAATCATACATATCAATATCAGTAATAACATGATCAGGTCCCTGATGAACTTGACACAATCATACATATCAATATCAGTAATAACATGATCAGGTCCCTGATGAACTAGACACAATCATACATATCAATATCAGTAATAACATGATCAGGTCCCTGATGAACTAGACACAATCATACATATCAATATCAGTAATAACATGATCAGGTCCCTGCTATCTCAGGTTAAGTGTGTTCCGGTGATCCCTGAGATATGTCAAGAAAGCCATGTTGGCAATAAATTTAGGATCCCCTAGTTCAGGTACATCATCATAGTGTATCAGTACGAGCTGTCTGGATTCATGGAGAGTACATTTTTATTGGCGGGCCACACACATTACATGGTGGGAAGTGTGTTAGAAACCGCTGGTATAGAAAGAGCGTCTCTAATGTAACTGTTTAATAAATTATAGGTTGCCTTGTTAAAAACATAATTTGATAACTTTCAGCTTCGTTCCCCACTAAAGAAATAGTTCGCCTTAAGGTAGCTGGTCCAATCTTGACCTTGACCTCTGAGTTGTGAGAGACGTAGTGGGAGAGTGGGAGGAGAGAGACGGAGGGGAAAGGCGAGGGAGAATTCCTGTCTATTTTTACGTGCCTGCACTTTTTCTCGGGCCTGGTGTTCGGCTGTCAGAGGCGAGTATATGTGGGTCACATGGTCTCGTCACGCCCCTGAGTCGATAGCGGCAACCGGCCGTCTTAAAGGATTGTGGGCCGGGGAGGATGTTACCGTTATGTAACACGCACACACGCAGACACAGGGACTGACACACGTGGGGGTGGTGAACTCGAGATATTAGCACTGGTGGCTTCGTTTAGGAGAAATTCTTGCCCACTTCAGGATTAACTGACACACAGGAGAGTGTCGAGTTGGATCAATATGGCGCTCGTGTTCGTATCGATTCTCAATGTTGGTAAGTGAATTACTTGTGTTACAATAGAAAACATGGGTCGGGTATAGGGGGGGGGGATAGAAAACACAGGTTGGTGTTAAGGCTAGGGCAATAGAAAATCTAGACTTGGTTATGGCATGATGCAATAGAAAATCTAGACTGGGTTATTGTGCAATAGTACAAATATGGGATGTGAGAAGCTTTAATAGAAATCACTGACTGAGGAATGGGGCAAAAGTAAACAGACAAGGGAATATTGGTGATGTAATGCACAAAGCGTCTAAACCCGTCATCATGTAATGTATTTACCAGTAGTAGTAACATGAAGCCTGGCTAAGCTGTCAGAATGATCATCGTTAATTCACACCGCAGACCAACAGGCTTGTGAAGCGTGTTTAAATCCCAAATCAATTTGCAATTTTCTCTTACACCATTCGTTAAACTATAGAACCAGCTGGTAAACTCTGAATATTTTAGAGAACCAGCTGTTTTTTACATCCTATTGACAATGGAACTAGATGTTGTATTTTTTAAAATATTCCATAAACTACATAAAAAAGGTTTAAATTGTTGTACACCCAATAGATCAAGGTGCAATTTTTTAAAGTCCTATAATATATCTAAGACTATTCTACTGACTTTTAATATTGATTAATATTGGAATGTTCTATTAATAGAACCCAGCTTTACTCTACTTTTTTGCTAAATCCCTTTCTTATTTTAATAACGTTTCAGTTATACGTCAGCGGGAATTATGCATTTTATCTGTTTAAACGTAAAGACCATATTCTATTTGTTTAAGGGCCCACGGTCAATATTCTGATCATTATTCATCCTTTATTTTTTTATTCCCTGACTAACGTGGATCCAGAAAAAAAAACCTTAACAGGTCCACGGCTTCACAGAGACACGAACCTATGCCTATGACTCTCAGTGCGCCAGCCGAGCGCGCATTCCGCTCGACCCCCGTAAAATTAGGACTTCAACCCTTTGGAATTTAATGAGAGCCCTTTTTTATATTTCAAATTTTGAAAGTTCAATATTTCATGTAATTAATAACTCGAATAACTGTCGTCGGTACCCTGCCAGCAGAACTGTGCGCACCGCCCCTCTCCCCACCAACTACGTTACCCGCCAATATTGTCATCTGCTACTGGCCAATCAATTTACCAAACAATTGACGTCATTTCCCTCTCACTGGACCACGCGCCAAGTAAACATTCCATCCAATCACTGGGGCGCCACCTGTATTATCTGCACATGACGTCCATTAGAATAAAGCAACAAAACCCAGCTGGCAAGGCCCACAACTCCTGCTTAAAACAATGATTTCAGAGTCTACGCCTACCAGTAGCCACGTCTCATGGAATACACATTGCGAGAACTACACTGGGACCATACTCTGTCTTTTAGGGGTACACAATGTCAAAATTCATCTAAAATCCCAAATTCTGAGGCGTTCCCTCCCATTAGGGCCCGAGATCATAAACTCCTCCCCCACCCCCACCCGCCGTCGTTCCTTGCTCAAGACATTGACTGTACCCCATCCATTGCTGCCGATGCTTGTACCGTGGTTGCACTGCGTCCGTACCGTGTGTCATTAAGTGTGGCCTACATTCCCCTCCGACAATAATAATCATTTAAGTTCCGAAGAGCCGCTGGCACATCTTTACTCATTTATCATTATAAGGGACGCCAATGTTATAACAGTAACATGTAATGTTTGATACTTTGATCATTGATTGATAAACCAACACCAAAACTTTGTTATTGTGACCCAGGGGGGTGGGGGGTCATTCGAGGCAAACATCGTCAGCAATTCAACATTAAAGCTTAAACGTGATGTCAGATGTGCGTCAGATGTGTCAGTTTGCTGACAGGACATAACATATTAGGTATGCCCTCTTATGCAGAAGACATTTTCTCTTGCATTTCCTTTCATGCAGTAGACATTCTCTCTTTATGCCCTCTCATATTAGGAAATGCAACCCAACCCAACGGTGATGCACCATCGTCTCGCGAGACGGAGGGATGCCGATATTAGACGTTGTCTCGTGCATGCCCTCTGATAAAATAAGCCCTCTGTTATACCAACATTACTGTGGAATTATTATAACACGGATTTCTCGAGATTTCACAAGCTCACTTACTGTAACTTTCAATTGGGGCGACACTTTTATTTTGACCGAGAATTGATTTTTTCAGCTGTTTCCCCAGACCGCAGACTTGAACCTCCAACCTTTCCCAGTCTAACCTGACATAAAACCTCCCGGTTTGATTCACTTCTGGTGCCGACTGCATCTGGTTTTTTTTGTTTTTTTTTGTTGGCACCATTCTTTCTGCAGTGAATTTATTATTACTAGCCATCTGAAAAACCAAACAAAATGATAAGCAAGGGATCGTGGGGACGTGTGCGTATGTCTCTTCCTGTACACCGTGCCAGTGGGAATATATTTGGACAATTTCATGGTACAGACAAAATATCCTGACTCCAAACAGCTCAGTGCGGCGATATTTATAGATGTGAAGCTCAAATGGAACTGAGGAAATTTGAGGTTCTCATTTTTTGTTTACATTAAAGGGGGAAAAAAAGTATTTTTTAAAAATATTTCTTTTGTCTACGTATAATACGAATCGTATTTACAACAAATTACAACATATTCTGACCCGCATATTTTAGTATCACCTACTGCAACTAATAAAAGTTGTAAATGAGGTGGATGTCTTTAAAATGTTAAATGAATTGTCTAAATTTAGACCCATGAGATAAGGATGACTGAGTGAGAACAGTTTAAATTGTTATGTTCAAGTTTTAGTACGGCGGGGTTACGCTGCAACATTTCCTGGCGAAGTCTCCAGAGCATAACGTAACCAACCAACCTTACCTTCCTCTTGCACCTGTACGTGCTGGAAATAATCTCAGATCAGTGCCACTTCTTACATCGTCATCTTCTCGTGGGGTGAAGCTACCACTTCAGTTGCGGCGGTTGTTTTTAACACGGCGAAACCAACATTTGCGAAACTAACATTTGCGGCATTGTAAAGCGAAAGGAAATAATCATTAAAAACACTTTTATTGAGAGAAGTTTTATTGTATGTAGTTTATATTATTGATAATCTAATTCAACCCTCGAATAGACACGGGGATAAAACACGTTTCTTATTCCGTATGCTAGAACAAACACAAACACAAACATATTCTCGTTCTTCCCGTCCGGAATTCTGACGTGGCGTGGGTTGCCAGAGGAAACCAGGAAAACCAACACTTTATCATCATTTAAATCTCAAATAAGAATGCAGGACTATAAGACACAAACCATAGATAAGCGTAGGACGCAATAAACTTATGTATAGAAGAAGAGTCTGTTAAAGATAAGATATTGTATATAGTGTGGTATTATTTAAAGAATGACATACTAAAAGCTAATGCATTATTTTTCAAGGGCAATATGACTTTTAAAATTGTTGTTTTCCTTTGGAGAAACTCTTCTTATTTTGTTTATAAATATAAATATAAATATAAATATAAATATAAATATAAATATAAATATAAATATAAATATGTTATTTCTTTTTTGAGAGTTGTATAAATTTTGTAAGTGTGGTATTTCTCGAGTACGTCAATACTCATTTTTAAGAGTGGTATTAATTTGTTCAACTGAAGTATCAAATTTATAAGTCTGGAATCAATTTAGTAAGTGTCGTATAACTTTGAATGCCACTGATTTTTTTTAAAAAAAAGTTTTGTAATACATTTTCATGTTTGAGAAGTCATAAAAAATATGAGCTGAGATTTGGTCTCGGAATGACGGCGTTAATTGGTAAGTGAAGCGTCACAAGGTGCTAGCACATTTCCATTATATATTCTTCAAGCAGGATGCGTCAACTTCCTCAGCCAGCCACGTCTAAAACTCACACTTGCTCCCCCTCCCTCCCCCACCCAAAGCGTTTTACTAATTTTATTTTTTTACCTGTTCCTGCAGCGTTATATTACAGAGTTCTTACATTCGACACACGATTACATTGTACCCCTTTTAACATAAGATTACATTGTATCACATTCAATATACGATTACATTGTATCACAATCATCATACGATTACACTGTATCACATTCACCAAAAGATTAAATTGTGTCACATTTAACATATGATTACACTGTACCACATTCAACCTATGTTTACATTGTATAACATTCAACATACGATTATATTTTTATCATATTCAACATAAGATTACAGACTTTAATTAACCTAAGATTACATTTTTAAATAGCGGCTGCATAGTGAATTCAATAGTGCGCTCGCCTCACAAGCTGAGGTGCGGGGGATCGAGCCCACGTTAAGCCACAATAAAAATGTTGATTGCTGACTATTGCTAAAAAGTCCTCTGCTGACTTGGAGAGGAGATGGGCGCCGCCAAGTCTTACCAAGCCCCGAGAAAGTTCTAATGAAAACACTACGACCACGAGATGATGGGACCAAAAACAAAAAATTTATAAATACACAGTCTTACATACAGCTTAATTAATGTTACATAGTTTTTTACATTCAGCCTAAGATTACACTGTCTTGCATTCAAAACAAAAAATGTAGTGTCTTTCATTCATTAATTGATTGCTTAAAAAATTTATTCATCCTCATATGAACAGTTGTGATGCGGTATAATCTTGAGGAATCACAAAATCTTACCATTTTTTCTTCAATTGACAGGTTGGTCCTCCATAGCAACACTTAACTAAATAGTTGCCTGAAATATTAGACTGCCAGAACGTTTCAAGTTAACTCTTGTAGTGGGTTCAAGGCCCCAGCTGTATAGCACAGGAATACACCAGGACAAATAACTGGATAAGATTAGTCCTGAGGTTGATCATGGATGGATTTAACTGGATTAGAGAAGATCTCAGTTTAAATCAAAACATGGCTTCATGATATTCCTATCAATAAAACGTAGCGTGACTAGACTAAACGACTTCAACTGGATAAAATCACATCTGGCTTAAATTAGCACCACTGCACTTTGTCCGTCATATCAAGCAGAAATGGGGGACACGTTCCTTAGTGGGCTGAACATTTACTTGAAATTTAAAAAAGATGATAATTCCACTGAAGGGTGAGTAGCACACGCTGCAACGTGTTGATGTGTTAGTATTACACACATGTGTTGTGTTTGTGTTACACACATGTGTTGTTGTTTTTGTGTTACACACATGTGTTGTGTTTGTGTTACACACATGTGTTGTTGTGTTTGTGTTACACACATGTGTTGATATGTTTGTGTGACACACATGTGTTGATATGTTTGTGTTATACACATGTGTTGATATGTTTGTGTTACACACATGTGTTGATATGTTTGTGTTACACACATGTGTTGATATGTTTGTGTTACACACATGTGTTGATATGTTTGTGTTACACACATGTGTTGTGTTTGTGTGACACACATGTGTTGATATGTTTGTGTTACACACATGTGTTGATGTGTTTGTGTTACACACATGTGTTGATATGTTTGTGTGACACACATGTGTTGATGTGTTTGTGTTACACACATGTGTTGATATGTTTGTGTTACACACATGTGTTGATGTGTTTGTGTGACACACATGTGTTGATATGTTTGTGTTACACACATGTGTTGATGTGTTTGTGTTACACACATGTGTAGATATGTTTGTGTGACACACATGTGTTGATGTGTTTGTGTTACACACATGTGTTGATATGTTTGTGTGACACACATGTGTTGATGTGTTTGTGTTACACACATGTGTTGATATTTTTGTGTTACACACATGTGTTGATGTGTTTGTGTTACACACATGTGTTGATGTGTTTGTGTTACACACATGTGTTGATATGTTTGTGTTACACACATGTGTTGATGTGTTTGTGTTACACACATGTGTTGATATGTTTGTGTGATACACATGTGTTGATGTGTTTGTGTTACACACATGTGTTGATATGTTTGTGTTACACACATGTGTTGATGTGTTTGTGTTACACACATGTGTTGATATGTGTGTGTTACACACATGTGTTGATATGTTTGTGTTACACACATGTGTTGATATGTTTGTGTTACACACATGTGTTGATGTGTTTGTTTTTCACATAACATTCTAGAGTTAATTTGTGTATACGTCATTTTATCACATACGGTATACGTAAATTTGACATCTGGCAAGGAAAGTTAATTGTATTATCACAAATTGTTATGTGAGATATAATAAAATATTTTATAAACCATATTTTCACATATGATATTTATATGGGCGCATGGGAAGGGGAATGTGTTGTATTATCACAGACATATTTGTTACCTCTGATAAGGGAAAATAATTCATATAAAAATAAAAGAACACTATTTGAATGATTTAATTTCTAGTAAAACGATTGAAATCACTGATGTTGGTCTGATGCAGCTCATCACTTATAATTTGTTATTTTTCTATTCGTGCAGAAAGATACAGGCCACTAACTTGAATCTTTGATATTATTTTTAACTTAAGGAAAATAATCATAGACTTGGTGCAAGAGCCCGAAAATGTTTGATTGATTTTAGATGTATTATCCATAAATCATAAAGTGGATGAAATGCGACATCCATGTTTGACATCTTTTAAAAGGGGTCATCTGTGAATCGGGTCAAAAGTGACATTTGTGAGATAAATGAAAAGTGTCATCATTAGAATATGTGAATAACGTCTGATTAGGCTCTAGTGCGACATTTATAAATAGAATCATAAATTGCATCATGTGTGACAACTAAATGCCTAATATGACTGGGTCGTAGGTGTAGGCCTATATAACTATGTAAGAATGTGACAACTAAATGCCTAATATGATTGGGTCGTAGGTGTATATATATAACTATGTAAGAATGTGACAACTAAATGCCTAATATGACTGGGTCGTAGGTGTATTTATATAACTATGTAAGAATGTGACAACTAAATGCCTAATATGACTGGGTCGTAGGTGTATATATATAACTATGTAAGAATGTGACAACTAAATGCCTAATATGACTGGGTCGTAGGTGTATATATATAACTATGTAAGAATGCGACAACTAAATGCCTAATATGACTGGGTCGTAGGTGTATATATATAACTATGTAAGAATGCGACAATCTATTTCAAGAAAGTATATTACAACTGTGTAAATAGGTGACCGTTTATTTCAGTGCTGTATCTCATCTATTAATTTATTATATTTATATTATATTACTGACCTATACTTGGAGCCAATGTTCCCTTTAAGCTGCGCGGTTCGTGCAGGTAATCTGATCGACGCCTCGCAGCAGTTTAACATTACCGTGAAGCAAATTTTGTTTAAAAATATTGCATACAAAAATGGTGTCTATGAAATCAGTAAGGGTGTACCGGATTCAAAATTTTAAAATTCGGCTCCGGCTAGCGCCGGATTTGTTCAGATTTATGAAGTGAAATCCGGCCGATCTCGGAGCCCAAGACGGATTAGTAAAAATGACCGGATTCCGGATTTGCCGGAGTCGTAGCCATTTTATATTTATATATTTTATGGCTCTACCGGCCAGCCGGATTTATGAAGTGAAATTCTGCCGAAGGCGAAGCTGTATTTGTAAAAATGGTCGATCTTGGATTTGCCGGAGCCGAAATCCGGTACACTCTTAGAAATCAAATAAGTTTTTTTTTAATTTCCCAAGGAAGAGCAAACTTTAAAGATAGAAGGAACATTCTTTGTAACAGTTTTAATAGGTCAAACATTTTGAATACAAACATATGTGACATTACGATTGTGTTGTCCACTTGCAGGCCAGTCTGTGTCAGTGACATCAACCACTATAGATTCTATCAGTTCTCTCTCATACCGGCGGTAAGTACCAATAGATGTGTCGCTTTGTGCCATCCTTTCTGTGGTATCACATGGGGGTATTCTTAGATTATAAAATAAACAATAAGCCTACTGGTATTTTCCACCAGTATTTTTTTAAAAATTAAATACTCCATTTCTGTGACACTTTGATAATTTCAAAAGAACATAAGAATCAAAGAGAAGAATCAATGTCGTATAACTAAACTAAAGCATTTAAACCTATACAAGTTGTGTTTAAAACAACATCGTTGAAACAGATGAGCTAATAAATGATTAATTTGGTCATTCGCTTTAATCTGTTAAACAACGTAACCACATAATAAAACCGTCATTTTAATGTACTCTAGCCCTTTGGCATTGGCAAGAAATCTCACAAAAACACGGACTGGTTCGATGAATATTGGGACGAGATGAAATCTGTCACTGAAGCCAAAAGAAAAGCTCTTATGGCCTACAAGGAAAAGCCCACACCCGACAGGCTGCATGCATTAAAAACAGCCAAGTCGCATGCCCAAAAAGTTGCCCGTCAATGTGCCAATACCTACTGGCTTAACGTCTGTTCCAGCATACAATCAGCTGCAGACATGGGCAATGCCAAAGCCATGTACGAAAATATCAAAAAAGCAACTGGCCCTTTGACGTCCAAAGTTGCACCCCTAAAGTCCAAAAGTGGAGAAATTATCCAAGACCAGGCAGGACAGCTAAAATGGTGGGTTGAGCATTATTTGGAACTGTACTCAACAGTGACCACAGTCTCCAGCACCGCTCTAGATGACATCCCCGATATGCCACTCATGGAAGAACTTGATGTCATGCCCACACAGGGAGAACTGAGCAAAGCAATTGACAGCCTAGCTTGTGGAAAAGCGCTTGGAATGATGGCATACCACCAGAAGCTCTAAGTAGTTGCAAGACAGCTTTACTCCAACCATTGCACGAGCTTCTGTCCCTCTGCTATAGGAACAGGGCTACATCCCTCAAGACCTAAAGGATGCAAATATAGTGACACTATATAAAAACAAGGGCGATAGAAGTGACTGCAATAACTATCGCGGCATCTCACTCCTTAGTATTTTAGGAAAGGCCTTCAGTAGTGTTATACTAACACGTTTACAGAGTCTAGCATCCCGAGTTTATCCAGAATCTCAGTGTGGTTTCCGGGCTGGTCGGTCTACCATAGACATGGTGTTCTCCATAGGGCAGCTCCAGGAAAAATGCAGAGAGCAACAGATGCCACAATACATCGCCTTTGTGGACCTTACGAAAGGCTTTGATTTTGTCTGTCGCAATGGGCCATTTCAAATCCTGGTAAAAATCGGCTGTCCCCCACACCTACTCGCCATCATCAGACAGTTCCATGAAAATATGCAGGGCACAGTACAGTTCGATGGAGCTACCTCAGAAGCCTTTCCAGTCAGCAGCGGAGTTAAACAAGGTTGTGTACTTGCACCAACACTGTTCGCAATATTCTTCTCTGTTCTGCTTCGATAAGCATTCACGGATAGCAGTGATGGAATCTGGTTACTCACCAGAACTGATGACGGACTTTTCAACACTTCCGCCTTCGAGCCAAGACCAAAACGACAGATGTCCTAATTCGTGAGCTACTCTTTGCGGATGATGCGGCATTAACGGCGCACACAGAAACTGGTTTGCAACAACTCGTGTCAAGCTTCTCCAATGCCTGCAAAGAATTTGTTCTGCAAATCAGCCTGAAAAAGACAAACATCATGGCCCAAGACACACAACCTCCTCCTACCATCAATATCGACAATGAAAACTTGGAGGTTGTGGACAGCTTCACATACTTGGGTTCCAAGGTCTCCAATACATTGTCCATTGAAGAGGAAATAAACAGTAGAATTGGCAATGCAGCTGCCACAATGGCTAAATTAAGCAAATGGGTCTGGCAAAACACCAAGTTAACAGAGAAAACCAAACTGTGTGTCTATAGAGCCTGCGTCATTAGTACACTGCTATACGGCAGCGAGACATGGACCACTTATACATCCCAAGAGCGCAAGCTTAATAGCTTCCACTTGAGATGCCTGCGTCGCATACTTGACATTAAATGGCAAGACAAAGTGCCTAATACTGAGGTCCTAATGCGTGCCAATATCCAAAGCATGTTCTCAATCCTTATTGAAAGACGCCTGAGATGGCTATGACATGTTTAAAGATGTCTGCCAAGGGACATGAAAGCAGCCAGAATACGCACAAGCGACTGGGAGTGTAAGGCAGAAGACCGATCTACATGGCACACAGTTGTAAAAGAGGGCTTCATAGTAGCCGAGGAGCGAAGGATAGAGGAGGCTACCGACAGAAGAGCTAGGAGAAAGGCCAAAACATTTGGAGCACAGAACTCGTGTGTAAAAACTGTGGTGAAGACGGTCATTCAAGGATAGGACTGCACAGCCACTCGAGGAAATGCAACCCAACTCAACGGTGATGCACCATCGTCTCTTGAGACGGAAGGATGCCGATTATTATTATTATTATTATTATTATTATTATTATTATTATTATTATTATTATTATAGCCCTGATCACGGCGACAAAACCGTGAACAATAACCGTGAACAATAACCGTGAACAATAACCGTGAACAATAACCGTGAACAATAACCGTGAACAATAACCGTGAACCATAACCGTGAACAATAACCGTGAACAATAACCGTGAACAATAACCGAGAACAATAACCGTGAACAATAACCGTGAACCATAACCGTGAACAATAACCGTGAACCATAACCGTGAACAATAACCGTGAACAATAACCGTGAACAAAAACCGTGAACAAAAACCGTGAACAATAACCGTGAACAATAACCGTGAACAATAACCGTGAAAAATAACCGTGAACCATAACCGTGAACCATAACCGTGAACAATAACCGTGAACAATAACCGTGAACAATAACCGTGAACAATAACCGTGAACAATAACCGTGAACCATAACCGTGAACCATAACCGTGAACAATAACCGTGAACAATAACCGTAAACGTTATGTAGAGCTTTTGAAGTAGATGAAAGATGTGAACAAGGCCGAGATTGTGGGCAGAGAGGGGGGCTATCAAGCAGGGGCGGATTAAGACTGCACGGGGCCCCTGGCTGCAATTCAAACTGGGGCCCTATCCAGCCAGTGTACCTTTAGATAAAATGATTGCTAGCACCTAATATAAGACTGTAACTTGTAAATATTCATCCAAAATGATTATTCATGAAAAAACCAAATTCGAAGGAATAACTTTTTGCCGGTATCCTAAAATTGAGTGTAAAAGACAATTTATAAAATTAAAAAACACATGAAAAAAAAATTTCTCACCCCACCCGGGGATCGAACCCGCCACCGCTTGCACCACAAGACTTAGTACTTCTCATTCGGCCACGAGAGCTCTACTAGGGTTGTCAATTTAAAACGTATATGTTCGTTCGTCCGTCGATACGACGAGGACCACTCTAGTCATCCGAGGGTTGTCTGTGCGTGCGCAGATGGCTGATTAGGCCGATCCTTGCACGAAAGGTTCGGGAACAGAAGGGACAAGGGACGAGTGCGACATCTCCTGGAGGGTTGACAGCATGGGCATGGGCCTTTCGGGCTTGCCTCTTCTTTTCTGCGGCGGTGATCCGGTTTGCCTCGCATGACCCGGCACCTTCGTGGATGGAAGAGCGCCAGGTGGATCGGTCCATTGCAGCTCGTTCCCACGTGTCTGGATTGATAATAAACGCTTTCATTGAGGCTTTTAGTGTGTCTTTGAAGCGTTTCTTTTGCCCACCGTGGGACCGCTGGCCATACTAGAGCTCACCATAGAAGATTCTCTTTGGCAGTCTCTCGTCTGGCATTCGGACAATGTGCCCTGCCCAGCGAAGCTGAGTCTGCATCAGGAGGGTGAAGATGCTGGGGAGACCTGCCCTGGTCAGTACCACTGTGTCTGGAATTTTGTTCTGCCACTTTATGCCGAGAATCTTCCTGAGGCTTGTCATATGAAAGTGGTTAAGCTTTCTTGCATGGCGCTGATAAACAGTCCAAGTTTCACAAGCATATAGCAGTGTGGGGAGCACCACTGCCCTGTACACTTTCAGCTTGGTCTGAATGGTAATGCCTCTTCTGTTCCAGACATTAGGGTACAACCTGCCGAAAGTGGAGCTGGCTCTAGCAATTCTGACGTTCACTTCGTCATCGATGGTGACATTTTGAGACAGTGTGCTGCCTAGGTATGTGAACCGGTGCACTGTGTTGAGTCTCTGGCCGTTGACAGTGATGTTGGGCTCAACGTAGGGCCTTCCAGGCGCGGGCTGATGGAGGACCTCAGTCTTCTTAGTGTTGATTGTTAGACCAAAGTTTGTGCAGGCGCTGGAGAACAGGTTTACACTGCATTGCATGTCAGCTTCTGAGACAGCGTTGAGGGCACAGTCATCAGCGAACAGCAGGTCTCTGATGATGTCTGTCATAACCTTGGTTTTTGCCTGGAGCCTCCGAAGGTTGAACAGCTTGCCATCTGTGCGGTACTTCAGGTTGACACCAACATCCTCGTCTCTGAAGGCCTCTGTCAGCATGGCGGAAAACATGAGGCTAAACAGTGTTGGTGCCAGGACGCAGCCCTGCTTGACCCCGTTTGTGACTGGGAAAGGATCAGAAAACTCCCCGCTGTCCTGGACTCTGGCCTGCATGCCCTCATGGAATTGTTGCACCAAGACGATGAATTTCCTTGGGCAACCGTACTTGGCCATGATCTTCCACAGAACCTCTCTGCCAACAGTGTCAAAAGCCTTGGTCAGGTCGACATAGGTGGAGAACAGGTCAGAATTCTGCTCCTGACATTTCTCTTGCAGCTGCCTGGCAGCGAACACCATGTCGATGGTTCCTCGCTCTTTTCGGAATCCACACTGACTTTCAGGCAGGAGTCCTTGGTCAAGGTGGACTGTGAGGCGGTTGAGGAGGATTCTGGCAAGGATCTTTCCTGCGATAGAAAGCAGGGATATGCCTCTGTGGTTGTCACAAGCCTGTCTACTTCCTTTTCGCTTATATAGATGTATGATGGTGGCATCTTTGAAGTCCTGCGGGATCGTCTATTGCTACCATATTAAGAGAAACAGCCAGTGGAGCCTTTCAGTCAGGGCTGTTCCCCCCTCCTTGTAGACCTCAGCTGGTATGGCGTCAGAACCAGGTGCTTTGCCACTGGAGAGAAGATAGATTGCTTTCTGGGTCTCGAGCAAGGTTAGGGGGTCATCCAGTGCTTTGTTTGTGGGCACTTGGGGTAGACGATTGATGGTTTCGTCGTTGATTGTCGAAGGGCGATTTAGGACGTCATCGAAATGTTCGACCAATCTCTCCAAGATCTTCTCTTTGTCTTTGATGAGAGTGTTACCGTCTGCGCTGAGGAGGGGGTTTGATCCTGAGGGCGTAGGGCCGGTATCCTAAAATTGAGTGTGAAAGACAATTTATAAAATTAAAAAACACATGAAAAAAAATTTCTCACCCCACCCGGGGATCAAACCCGCCATCGCTTGCACCACAAGACTTAGTACTTCTCATTCGGCCACGAGAGCTCTACTAGGGTTGTCAATTTAAAACGTATATATAATAGTTTTTAATAATTTCTTTTGTTAAGCCTAGCAAATAAGGTTTTTTGACTGCTAAGACTATCGTGTCGGAAAAGACATCATTTTAATAGATGAGATTTTATTAATTTATCATATTTTCAGCAATTCATGTATACATTTGTCCTTATTTATTATCAAATATGCTAAGTTTGGGGGCCCTAAATCATCGGGGGCCCCTGGCTTTAGCCCGTTCAGCTTAATCCGCCATAGGGCTATGGCGTATATGGAAGGCGGAGTATAATATGGCAGAATGGCATATGTGGTTAAAATATTATTATGGATTCATGGCATACTAGATGGAGATTTAAATTGAAGGCAGTGGTTTAAATAATTTAAATATGGAAGGGGTTTTTCAATAGTTGGATATATTTATGGCTTATATTTAATGTGGCCTAAACATGGACATGGGTTTATGACGTTATTGGAAAGTCGGTTAACATTGTTGGCATGGATTCATTGCATTATGAAAGATGGGGGGGGGGTAAAATAAAGGCATTGATTCATGGCTATAATGAAAGGGGAAATCTCAAAATGAAGTGAACAGTGATTCAAACGTGAAATAACAGCTATTTACTTAAGTTGGACAAACGTCATGTGAATGCAATAACAACGACTGTACTCTCTCTCCTAGGCGATTCTCACCATCTTGTTGGCTGCCACAAAACAGCGTAGAAGAAAACTCCTGTCTGTTCTGGATGGCAGGCCTGGTCTCATATTGTAAGTCTCTTCTCGTTTCCCGGTCTTTTTTAATAAGTCCCGATAGAAGTGGTCTTAAAGATAAGCAATGACAAACAGAGGTGTCACTAGGGGCACGGGGAGTGGGGGTGACACCATCACAAGGAGTGACACCATCACAAGGGGTGACACCATCACAAGGGGTGACACCATCACAAGGGGTGACACCATCACAAGGGGCGACATAACACCAAAGAGTAAAATTCTGTATGTTCCCGTTATTTGGCACTGGCAGACTTGGCGGTCTGTGGGGCAAGTGGTGAGAGCGTGACACCATGAGCTACCGCACTGGGTGGCACCAACCCAAATTACGCCTCTGATGACACATTTTAGGACATCCAAAGCAAAGTAAACAAGATCCAAGTGTCGACACCTATTTATATCAAGACTTCAACTTCACAGTTTATTGCTTTGTGTCCCCTCGGCAGTCATATAAAGAACGTCATCATTTCCCTCAGTGATAAGAGGAGTTGGATGCAACATCTGGGATTTTAAGAGAAAAATCATGGGCAACGTTTGATTTTTTTTCGAACCTAAATATATCCTATGAGAATTTTAAACAAAATGTCAATATTTAAGAGTATGAATGTTCATTCGTGTTTTTAAATTATCAAACGTTTGTTGCCTTGTTCCTGCTTCATAAAAACCGGTCAATACTAACTACAGACTCTATTACAAATCATATTACTATTACAAAAATTTAATGAATAAATTTTTTTAATAAATTACTAACGAATTTCTTTGCTTAGCAATGGGTAATAGGATACTTGCTAAGTTAATGCATGTTAAAAAAGCCACCTTCCTGCAATTAAAGGGAACGGTTCACCGACAAAACGGTCCCGGACAAAACGCCCCGACAATTGGGCTCCGACACAATGGCCCTGGACTAATAGATGGACTAATAGTAAAATGTATAATCAAATATTATATTCGTATTTTTACTCAACATATTCAGTGTCAGTTTTAGCTGACAAGAAACAATAATAATGACATCACAAGAGTGAATTTAATAGCCTTTACTCGATATGGTACCAATCACGGTTGTTGTGGACAAAAAACAATATAATAACATAACAATATAATAACATAACAATATAATAACATAACAATATAATAACATAACAATATAATAACATAACAATATAATAACATAACAATATAATAACATAACAAGAATTAATTTTACCACTTTTTTAAGGGTGAAAAAAATGACAAAAGCTTAAAATGCAAACAAAATTTAAGTTTTTGTTTAAAAATGTAAACAATTTGTCTGGGGCCGTTTTGACCAGGACCGTTTTGTCCGGGGCCGTTTTGTCCGGGGCCGGTTTGACGGGTCACCACAATTGAAAGCATATATTTGGAAAATAATATAAGGAAAGAAATTGTTACTACACAAAAGGGCATCAAGCCAACTGACAATTTTTAATGGCTGTTTGGTATTATTTTATGATTTGGTTTTAAATGCAATCATTGTCCTTTTAGCCCCATGGACACACTGACCAGGTCATCTAGAATCTCGTACTGTTGCGCCTTTGGTCTTACAGCCTTCCTGGTCTACACCATTCTGTTGGAACAAAGGTTTGCCGTGGAGTATAATGGTCCCATAGCATGGAAAAGTAGGTAGAATGGTCACATTTACCTTAAAGTAGGTATATTGGTCACATAGGCTTCAAAGTAGATGTAATGGTCACATTGGCTTCAAAGTAGATGTAATGGTCCAAACATTAAAAATTTGTCATGATGGTTACAAAGTCTACGAATTATGTAGCCTATAATGATCTCATAGCCTTCAAAAGTATGTATAATTGTCACATAGCTTCAAATGTTGGTATAATGGACATATAAGCTTCAAATGTTGGTATAATGGACATATAAGCTTCAAATGTTGGTATAATGGACATATAAGCTTCAAATGTTGGCATGGGCGTCGCTAGGAATTTTTCCAGGGGGGGGGGCAAAAAAATCCCACTTTTTTTTTATTTTAACTGGCAATGCCATACAAGTACAATTTTCAATTAAATTCAAGTTCAGTATAAAATAAGGGTTGAAAAAAGCCTTAGAAATTAATAAGACTTACAAATTAGTGCTGTAATAGTTAAAATACAACATTTATTAATGCATTTAATAAATTAATTATTTTTTTCTCAAATGTAGGGGGGGGCAAATGCCCCCCCTTGCCCCCCCTTCCCTACGCCCATGATTATGTTGGATTGCCTTCTGTTGTCTTGAATATTTGTGAAAGAAGTCTAATTTCAGAGTAGATATTTTTAGATGTAGGTACATGAGCCATTGTTTAGATGTAGGTACATGAGCCATTGTTTAGATGTAGGTACATGAGCCATTGTTTAGATGTAGGTACATGAGCCATTGTTTAGATGTAGGTACATGAGCCATTGTTTAGATGTAGGTACATGAGCCATTGTTTAGATGTAGGTACATGAGCCATTGTTTAGATGTAGGTACATGAGCCATTGTTTAGATGTAGGTACATGAGCCATTGTTTAGATGTAGGTACATGAGCCATTGTTTAGATGTAGGTACATGAGCCATTGTTTAGATGTAGGTACATGAGCCATTGTTTAGATGTAGGTACATGAGCCATTGTTTAGATGTAGGTACATGAGCCATTGTTTAGATGTAGGTACATGAGCCATTGTGTGTTGTCTATCTAGCATAAAATGATATTAATAATATTAAAGAAATGGATTCCCTAAAATAAAAATTATATAACTCAACTAATGTTTAAAGTGTGTGCAAAAGAGAGCCAAGAAAGAATAAATAATTTAATTGAACAATGTGTGTATCACTAATATATTTTAGGGTGAAAGGTCCCGAAATTGATCTACAATTTTTCTCGCTTGCATTGCAGGAAGTTCTTAGTTTAATATCAGTTTTATTATTTCACTATGGGAATTTTTTTTACTAATTCGTTCATTCTCATGAACAAATAACATGTTCCAACATATGTTTAATGTTACTTATAAAAATGTTTTTTTTTAAAAAAGAGGCTTAAAACTGTGTCTGCATTTATTAACTTTGATTGTAAAGATTGTCAGCAGTGATGTTGGAGGTTACCCTACAAGTTTGAATATTTCCATTGCTGAAGTCTTTGCTCATAGTTAGCATTATCAACTATCTTACTTGTATACTAAGCTTTTATGGTAATATCTTACTACTTAATATATATTATTTTTTTTATAAGATGCTTTATTTTATCTTAACACATGTCTATTGACTATTATAAATCATGTTCACAGCTCTGATTGCCATTTTGTCCATGTTCATCTATGGAATGGTCTTCTTCCCTGTCTTTGCTTGCCTCGCCTTGGCAACAGCTTTCTCCTACGGCCTGGGAACCTTGTACGTTTGGATGTTTCTTATTGTGGATATTTACAGACTCACAGAGTGCCAGTATACCAGTGTAAGACCCATTGACTGAGTGCAATTATATCAATTTAAGACCCACTGACAGAGTGCCAGTATACCAATTTAAGACCCATTGACAGAGTGCCAGTATACCAATTTAAGACCCATTGACAGAGTGCCAGTATACCAATTTAGACCCATTGACAGAGTGCCAGTATACCAATTTAAGACCCACTGACAGAGTGCCAGTATACCAGTTTAAGACCCACTTACTTGTTTATTTTAGTCTGCTGTGGAAATCAAAGTCAGATCCATAATTAAATTATTTTTATAATTCACCTGCATTGTGTTTGCATTACTGAGATTCAAGACCAAACTTTAAAGGCTTGGTTTAGTCTAAGCTGCAGCTAATAGAAAATTTGATACCAAATCTAGATGCATCCAATACATTCTATTATAAGTAGATATATCCTTTTTCTAAATTATTGCGCTCACCAAAAGATAGTTGTTAAATACATGTACTACAAAGAAATCCAACTTTACAAACCAAAAACAAAATAAAAAAATTTAAATAACATTTAAAATATGCATTCCCCCCCCCCTTACATCTATGGCGGATTAAGGGGGGTGCTGAATGGGCTAATGCCAGGGGCCCCCAATGATTTAAGGGACTTATAATATTGTATAAAAAAGGTGGCTGGACCGGGCCCCAGGTGGGATTACAGCCAGGGGCCGCGTACAACCTTTATCGGCCCCTGCCCTACATACACACACTTTTACTCATGCCAAGACTGCACAATGAACAAGGTTTACCATCAGAGAAAGTATTTACTATTTTCATCCAGGGTCACTAAGTGCACTTTATATCATCCAACAAATAAATGCAACTAAAAATCTATACCAAGAAGTGATGCACGAAGCTAGTGGTTATTGCAACAGAAGACCTCAATTTACTTAATAGACAAAATTAAATATTTATGACACAGTTTTATCAAGGTAATGAAGTTTAGATGATAGGTCTATATTCTTTCAATAGAAGGAGCGTCTGTATAGATAAGATAAGATAAGATAACTATGAGAGCTGGTCATTTAAAGCTAGCATAAAGTAATGATAATACCTCAAAGGGGCCGTCCATAAAGTACGTCACGCTCCAGAGGTGGGGAGGGGGTGTAAGAAAGTGTGACAGGGGGGAGGGGGGGGGTCCGGCCATGTGTGACGTCACGTTTTTTATAATAAATTTTAATTATATTGTTAATAAAAAAACAACAATTTTGTTCCAAAGTGTGACATACTTTAGAGGGGGGGGGGTTCCAAGATTTGTGACAGGGGAAGGGGGGAAAAATAGCGTGATGTACTTTATGGACAGCCCCAAAGTTGATCTTTGTGTTTGACAGACTGGTCGGATCATCCTACTGGTCCGTGCCCTGCCCAGCCTGTTGTGTCTGTCCTACCTCAGCATCTCACTGCCTGTCAGGTTTGTCATGTCTTGCTGGCGAAGAAAGTTCATTGTCCCGTCCCTGGGGGAGGACCCCTACACAGAGTCCTTGGAGGACATCAAAGAGTCATACCAGGGGAAACATGTCAGGAAGTTGTTGCAAAAACCTGAGGTGGAGAAGTAAGTGACTCTTATGGTCATTCATCAGTATGACTCTTATGGTCATTTATCAAAAAAAGTTTCCAAAAAGTTTAAGTTTAACTAACTTCCGAGCACCAAATAAAAATAAAGTAACAACTGAGACAAGACTGTTTTCAGGTTTAGCCACATTGACTCTTTAAGATGTATAAATTTGATCTTATACCTAAATTATACACAATTATATGCTTAAACTAGACATTTTTATATGTTTTTAATCAAAGCAAGTGAATTTGATCTTTTTTAATTACATTCAAGGCCTTTGTTTAGAACAAATTAATTTAAATTTTCGGTAAATTCGAAGTTAACGTATCCACGTTATATGGCCGCCATCTTTGTTGCTAGCAAGGCAAGCGTGACACGAACATTGGAAAATTCAACTATTGAAATTCTAAAAGTAAACCTAAACAACAAAGGTAGAGAACGCAGAATTAATTGCTATATATCTCATTTTGGAACGTACAATCTGATTCAACCAAATGTTCAGCTCTGTTTTATTTAATATTCATGTTTCGACAAGAAAGATAATATTTAAATCTCTGTTTAGTCTGGAATCTTCTGTTCTGTTGTTTAATTCCATTGTCCCTGGGGTTCATGTTTTCTCTATTCAATTATGTTAACCAGGTTTTTCCAACATGTGCTTGCTGACCACACCAGGGTCTGGCACATAAACCTTCACAAGGGGTTGGGTGGAGTGGGGTGGGGATATCATGAACAGACCAGCCATAGAATTTAACAATAGAATTTAACAATAGAATTTAACAATAGAATTTAACAATAGAATTTAAAAATAGAATTTAGCAATAGAATTTAACAATAGAATTTAACAATAGAATTTAACAATAGAATTTAACAATAGAATTTAACAATAGAATTTAACAATAGAATTTAACAATAGAATTCAACAATAGAATTCAACAATAGAATTTAACAATAGAATTTAACAATAGAATTTAACAATAGAATTTGTGGAAATTTAACAATAGAATTTAACAATAGAATTTAACAAAAGAATTTAACAAAAGAATTTAACAATAGAATGTTATTTTTTATTTGAAATTTTCTTATAAACATTTTAGATTAAGTTAAATATCTCAATTTTAATCTAGCTATTTTCTAAACCCTCTTTTAATTGAATTTAAGTGAAAAAACAAAAATTACATTTGTTTCCAGTAGTTATACTGTTACTGGTAAGAGTTTGTCAGACTATACCGGGATAGTCTGGTAAGAGTTTGTCCGACTAATCTGGGATAGACTGGTAAGAGTTTGTGAGACTATTCTTGGATAGACTGGTAAGAGTTTGTCAGACTATTCTTGGATAGACTGGTAAGAGTTTGTCATATTATTCTTGGATAGACTGTTAAGAGTTTGTCATATTATTCTTGGATAGACTGGTAAGAGTTTGTCTGACTATTCTTGGATAGACTGGTAAGAGTTTGTCTGACTATTCTTGGATAGACTGGTAAGAGTTTGTCTGACTATTCTTGGATAGACTGGTAAGAGTTTGTCAGACTATTCTTGGATAGACTGGTAAGAGTTTGTCAGACTATTCTTGGATAGACTGGTAAGAGTTTGTCAGACTATTCTTGGATAGACTGGTAAGAGTTTGTCAGACTATTCTTGGATAGACTGGTAAGAGTTTGTCAGACTATTCTTAGAGAGACCATAGACTTGTCTTGTCTAATTTAGCAGATATCTTTATCCTTTAGAGTTTAATTAAATCAATAAAAATTATTTGACATTGACTCTCTTCTTCAGGCAACCTGTTGGGACCTTGAATCAGATAAAAGCTACCATCATGGCCATGGTCCACGTCTGGATTTATCACAAGCAAAGTGGTTGGTCAAAACATTATACAAATAAAAATAAATTATAATACAAAATATATCTTGTATTATTAGAACACATTTTAAATTCTCCATGTTTTTTTTAAATAATAGGGCAACTAAATACTCATATCTTAAGCAAATAAATTCATTTATTTCATGTGAAAAAAAGTATTAATAACTCTTATTTACGTTGTTGAAACCCAGACATTTCTTGTTTATGCCTATTCACTCCTTTTTTATAAACTCTTGTATTCCCTATGATATAATAGACACATCATCTTGTATGATACTCTGTGATATAATAGACACATCATCTTGTATGATACTCTATGATATAATAGACACATCAAATTGTATGATACTCTATGATATAATAGACACATCATCTTGTATGATACTCTATGATATAATAGACATATCATCTTGTATGATACTCTGTGATATAATAGACATATCATCTTGTATGATACTCTGTGATATACTAGACATATCATCTTGTATGATACTCTATGATATAATAGACACATCATCTTGTATGATACTCTATGATATAATAGACATATCATCTTGTATGATACTCTATGATATAATAGACACATCAAATTGTATGATACTCTATGATATAATAGACACATCATCTTGTATGATACTCTGTGATATAATAGACATATCATCTTGTATGATACTCTGTGATATAATAGACATATCATCTTGTATGATACTCTATGATATAATAGACACATCTTGTATGATACTCTATGATAAAATAGACACATCATCTTTATGATACTCTATGATAAAATAGATACATCATCTTGTATGATACTCTATGATATAATAGACACATCTTGTATGATACTCTATGATAAAATAGACACATCATCTTTATGATACTCTATGATAAAATAGACACATCATCTTGTATGATACTCTATGATATAATAGACACATCATCTTGTATGATACTCTATGATATAATAGACACATCTTGTATGATACTCTATGATAAAATAGACACATCATCTTTATGATACTCTATGATAAAATAGACACATCATCTTGTATGATACTCTATGATATAATAGACACATCATCTTGTATGATACTCTATGATACTCCTTACTTTCAGGTTTCAGGTATCCCTCCAGGCTGATGTCCGTTATGTTCATTGCAGGCTGTGTAGTATATGTGGTATGTGGTACACAGCTTTTGTCATATCAGTACATTTTACAATGCACATTTTCACTTTTTTGGGGCAAAATGAAAATTTTGATACATGACTAAGACTTAAAGCTCAAGCCATTGAAATGACCAGAAAATGACTTGGAAATAGTAAGAGAAAAATGAAATTGAAATTTTGATAAGAAATCTGGTAATATGTGACTCAACAGGTGACTGTAGAACTCCTGGTACAATTTATTACACTCTTCAATGAGCTGGAGAAAGTTATTGTGGAAACTTTGGATATGATAGGCCTTGGAAAAGATGAAGATGATCCTGATGAAGAGAGTTTGAGTATGGCTTTAGGGGTGTACATTGCAGAAATTTTTCAATGTGAGTATCTCTGTATACTGTGTATTATTTTAATAAAATATATTACCAACTGCTGGCTTAAAAATGAAAAATGGCCAAACAATGACATTCTAATTTACCTGACCAAACAATGACATTCTAATTTACCTGGCCAAACAATGACATTCTAATTTACCTGGCCAAACAATGACATTCTAATTTACCTGGCCAAACAATGACATTCTAATTTACCTGGCCAAACAATGACATTCTAATTTACCTGGCCAAACAATGACATTCTAATTTACCTGGCCAAACAATGACATTCTAATTTACCTGTCAAAAGTGTACATTAATAGATTTTTTTTTCAGTTCTTAGACATTTCAATATCAATTTAACCTATAAATTATAAATTAAAGTTAAATAGTTCTGCTTAAGACTAAATTTATGCAAAGAATTTTTACTTCATTTCATAACGCTAAACGCTATACGAAATTTTCTTACGTCATTTCATAACGCTAAACATTTAAGGAATTCACATCATTTCATAACGCTTAACATTATAGGAAATGACATCATTTCATAACGTTAAACATTATAGGAATTAGCATCATTTCATAACGTTAAACGTTATAGGAATTTTTATTGAACTAAAAAGTTTTCTGATCTGAAGTGTTTCATTTTGTTATGCTAGGGTCACTATACGTCTCTGTCAGCTTGGCCTGTGTCACAAGTTTCTTAAATATCCTTCACATGATGTCATCATTCAGGTCATTCAAAATACATTTTATTTCCTTTGACTTCTATGTCAAGTATAAATTAAAATTTGTATGCTTTCTTCAAAAATTAAGCAAACGTTTTCAAGGATTTAAAATTGCTGAAATAACTTTATAAAAATTGGTTTATTTTGATTAATTAAAGATATCCCAGTTCTTCTAAAAATTTATTTGAAGATGATTTTCAGTACTTTGATTATATTTTTAAAAAATCACAGGAATTAATTAATTTATTAATTTCTTTTATTTTTTTATTTTATTTATTTGGGAAGGGGGGGGGGTAAAATTGTATTTTCACTATCACTTAAATAAAACTTGAATTAAATATTTATATCATGCCACACAGAACCAACTTATATGCTCTATACAGAGGGGACCACAGCCATATTCCACCACCATTAGAAAAAGGTGCCCCCCTACTATGTGTAAGTGGAAGTAACAAAGTTGGGTAACTCCTTGACAAAGCTTGGTAACTCAGTAACAAAGTTTGATAACTCAGTAACAAAGTTGGGTAACTCAGTAACAAAGTTTCTTTGTGGGCCTCTTTTCTTACATTAACTGAAAATTTGTTGTTGTTTTTTTTCACACAAAAAATCCAGAGCTGGTTGTCATGGATGTGTTTTATTGGCTAATTCAAGGCAATGTAGACTATTAAATTCCTTTCTTAAATTCACTAACTGAAATGTAGATTAAATAATGAATTTTTGAGTCTTCCTTTGAAATGTTTACAACACTTTTATGGTACTGTAATATGATAGCATGATAAGGTGAAGTCTTTCTGATTTCATTGATAAGAGAAGTACAAATATTTAGTCATTCAAACATACATTATTATACTAAGAAGAAGAGAAATCAAGATGCTCCAGCACACATATGACTTGGTTACATAAATCTCTATTCTTTAATGTCTTTCTTCTGCCCATCTTTAGTCGCACACAAGACCAAATTGTATTTTCTTTTTCTACCTTATTCAGTAACTCAAAATATTTTAATTTCTTCATAATTATTATCCAAAAAATTAAACATTTACTAGCCTCACCTTTTAATAGTTTTAAAAACACTAATAATAATTAGTAATATGTTGTAAACTTGAGAAGGTTTTCTTTTGTAAAGATGTTAAATAACAATCTTAAGGATAAATTTTATTGCTTAAGACTTATCAGAAATAATTAAGATTTTTGAAAATATTTTATCAATGGACAGGTCGGCAGTATCAAATATGCTGGGTTTCAGGTTGCTTACATAGTATGGGGTAAGTTTGATGAAAACAACACACTTTTAAGGATGATATAGCTTCTAAACAGCTAACATGCAAGATAGAATGAAATCTATGAAACAAGGTCAGAGTAAACTAGAACAAAATACACAAGAAAGTCTTGGTCGAGAAGGCTTCTTACTGCTATCTTAGTTTTGTGTGTGTGATGGTGCATGCATGTGCGTGTGTGAGAGGTAATTTGTTCAGAGGTTTTCTCCTAGTTTCCTTGATTGATTTCCTTTTAAGAAAGTGTTCATTATTTAAGTTTATAAATGAAATATTTTCTGTATTATTATTGTGAATAAATACATCTCTCACGGTGGTTGAGTGCCATGCACCATGTCACGGGTTCGAATCCATGTGAAGGCAAGAATTTGTTTCCTGAGCCAAGGGTGTCCCTGAGACCACCCAGCTCCGGATGGGTACCTAACACTAGTTAGGGAAATAAAGGCGGCTTGGTAATGGGTGGAACCCTCATAGCCATGGCCTGTGAACTCTGCATCACTTGCCAACAGACCGGCATGGCCTGTGGACGCAAAAACTTCTGTATAGAAGGAGCATCTGTATACATGTAGATAAGATCTCTTGTATTAGAATTAACACATATTATTTATTTTGTGTTTTATAATTATAAACTTTAATTTATTATTTTAAATTTTATTCAAACCGTCAAATTTTCAGCCTACATTATCAGCAGTCTTATATTCTTCATCACTTGTCTCATCAGCCTACATTATCAGCAGTCTTATATTTTTCATCACTTGTCTCATCAGCCTACATTATCAGCAGTCTTATATTCTTCATCACTTGTCTCATCTTGGCTGTCATGATATTGTTCCTAATGGAGGGTGTCACAGACTGGCTTGTTAACAATGTCTTGCAGATATGGTAGGTGGGGTCTTGTACATTTGATAGGTGGGGTCTTGTACAACTGATAGGTGGGGTCATCTGACTCCTAAATCTGGTTAAAGATTTTGGGAAAAATTATAGTTTTTTTTAGAAACCAACTTCAAAATATGTTAGAGATACATCATGATGCTTTAACTCAATGCAAAACTAAATTATTTGTTTTATCTGGTAATTAAAGATTTTCTAATCCAAAATTATCTTAATTGCATGTTTAGACAAGTTCATTAATTTTTAATCCAATATTTCATCTGTCTTTCAGGCCCAGCATTGTGGTAGCCTTCATATTATTGTTTTCCCAGAAAATGTTGGCTAAGTACGTGTTTCTTCAAGAAGGAGGCCAACACCTGCGACTAGACAACAGGTGAGACATCATTTGATATGCCCGATGTAGTTTTTTTGGGGAATATTATCTTAAATGATTAAAGATACTTACAAATTTTTTATAAATATTTACTTAATGACTTTAACTTTATACAATCTATTAAACAGCTGAGTCATAAATTAATTCAGTGACAACCATGAAATCTTGTGTTTGCACTGACTACCATTGACTTTGTTCTTACTTATTTCCATTAAAACTTACTTTTGTTAAACCATATGACCAAAAAAATACACAGTTTATATAGAGTCTTAGTTTATGATGTAGTATTTACACAAAAATCAACATCAAAATGGTTTTTTTTCCATCAGGCGCTTCTACTTCATCTTCACCTACTTTATGTTTTTCTACAACATTTTCCTGGGACTAGTATCCTGCTTACTCCGAATCATCAAGGCCATGATTGTGGGAACAATGTTCTTGGCGCGTCTTGATAATAGTACGCTTCCTCGAAAATTTGAATTTCTTGATCCAGGTTAGATGAAACGGTTGTTCTAATTTCTTAATTAAAATAAATTGATTTTTATTTTGAATCAAGTTTTACTATATGCATACTAATTACAATTAATGTCACAAATATGATAAAATTTTAGCAAATGAAATAGAAACTGCAAGCAAAAAAAAATTTAACATCAGTCATAAACTGCAGCCTTCTTTTTATCCAGGGTTTGCAGCATACCAAGGTTACATTCATATGGAGGCAGCACATACACACCCAGTTGTCAATGTCTTCATACGCCTGCTGGTTGCTTTGAGCAGACATCGGAAGTTACAGAAAGAAAAATCTGTTGAAGTGGAGTTGCCTGAAATTGATGATATCAAATCTCCTGCGATGAAAAAACAAAATGGTTATGATTCTCTTAACATAATTTTCATGCTAAAAATACTTTTTTGGAGCGTACAAATTTTTTTCCCCCCTATAATGGAAGGAAAGTTAACAAAATTATTACTTATTGTGAAAGTACCTTTGAAGAAATCTCAAAGAAATGCATACTCCAGTATGAGGGGAAATTAAACGTTTTTTATAAATATGTCTTCTGAGTCCGAGCAGAAAACATTGACTGTGAGTAAATAAGTGCTGCTTGTATTTACAAAAGAAGACACAATAGTCGAGTAGCCTGCGCACTTGGATGGCGTACCGATGGTCACAGGTTTAAATCCATGTGAAGGCAGGGAATTGTTCCCGGGGCCAAGAGTGTCCGCTAGAGTGTCCCTGAGTCCACCAAGCTCCGGATGGGTACCTGGCACTAGTTAGGGAAATAAAGGCGGCTGGGTAATGCGTGAAATGCTGCGTCACTTGCCAACAGATCGACATGGTCTGTGGACACAATAATCTTCTGTATAAAAGGAGCATCTGTATAGATAAGACATGACAAGACTTTTTTTATTGTAAAATTACTAACTGCATTACTGACACACATTTTCATAGACTTTTTTATAAAAAAAAGCTTTGTATCATGTTGTTTGAATCAATTGTTTTCCTCCAACAGTTAATGATAAGACTGTAAATGTGGCAGCAAGATTCAACTGGCTAGTAACCTACACATTGTTACACAATCCTGCAGTAAGTAACCTACACATTGTTACACAATCCTGCAGTAACCTACACATTGTTACACAATCCTGCAGTAACCTACACATTGTTACACCATCCTGCAGTAAGTAACCTACACATTGTTACACAATCCTGCAGTAACCTACACATTGTTACACAATCCTGCAGTAACCTACACACTGTTACACAATCCTGCAGTAAGTGTAGAACATTTAAATATAAATAAATTAATGCAAAGCAACTATTCTCTTTATATCAATATGTTTTATTTAATATACTTTTTATTGTAGCTTTTCTAAGTTTCTTCTGCACTGGTTGGCTAATACAGCTATGGGACAAAGCATTTAATAGTTTGGATAAAAATAGAATAAAGAATGATAATTCTGGATGATATCTTTATTACTGGATGGGATTTTACAACAAACATGTCTGATTTCTCAGTGACAAATATATTGTAGTGCCACATAACTATACCATTATCCTACCGTTTATGAAACACTGATGTTTAAATTTATTTGTACTTTAAGTTGAAATGAATTTCATTTTTAAAAAAACCCACATTTCTCTCCGCTAAAGGTGAGACTTTATCGGAAAGGTTTCATTCAAGCCATGAAGAAGGCAAGGAAGGAAGGTATAAAAGTTCCCATCAGTGATAAGCCTATCACAGACTTTGATCTGGTCAAGACATTGGAGGACAGGGACAGAGACAGGCAGGAGGAGTTGAAAAAAATGAATCCTACTCATCACGGAGTCTTTTCAGGAATCGTTGCCATGACGGGAAGGAGCAGTGAACAAAAGAACTCTTCTGTGAAAAAAGATAAAAAGAAAAAAAAGCCAAAGTTGAGTTGGTTAAAGAAGAAATCAGTGGAGTCAGAAGCTCAGCAGCCACTCAATGTGGAAAAATCCCTAGAATCTGATGATACCAATGATACCAAGGAGACTAAAGATGAGAGTAAAGAAATGGAAATGGGACATCAAGAATCTGTTTTACAAGTGGATGGAGAGTTCTCTCACGTTAAGGTCTAACTGTCATATTAAGGTCTAACTGTCATGTTAAGGTCTAACTGTCATGTTAAGGTCTAACTGTCATGTTAAGGTCTAACTGTCACGTTAAGGTCTAACTGTCATGTTGAGGTCTAACTGTCATGCAGAAGCGTAACTGGGTTGGCCGCGCCCTTGGTAATTCATTTTTGGCGCACTTGACAAATAGGGAAAATACTAAATTACGCAGAATAAATTGATTATAGATCGATTAGCCCTCGGCGCCCTTGGCAACTGCTCTGATGCCAAGTCCTTGTTACGCCTCTGCTGTCATGTTAAGGTCTAACTGTCATGACTCAGATTATGAATATTTTTCTCACATATTTTATTAGGATTACAGTATTCATGTTGTCTAGTCATATTTCAGCATTTTCCACATATACATATGTATAAATTGCTTATTAAAATAAAATAAATCAAATCATTGACATTGTTTAAAAGAAATAAACCTTTAGGGAATTAATTTTTCAGCTGTATGAAAAATTAAATAATTAATTAGATACTTAATGAAAACACCTTTGTTGGCATTTTTCTGTCTCGCAATTTCTTTTTTTAATGAAAATTTTCATTGCGGAATGGCATGGAAGTCTATAAACTATCAAGGCATTCGTTGATTGCATTGACTCATAGCTGTATTTTATGTTATTATAGAAATTCAGATTATTCTCTTGTTTTCTTATCTTATCTTATCTTATCTGTTTACAGACGCTCCTTCTATACAGAAGATTATTGCGTCCTACGCTTATCTATGGTTTGTGTTTAGTCCTGCATTTTTATTAGAGATTTAAATGCTGATAAAGTGTTGGTTTTCCTGGATTCTTGAGGCAACCCATTCAACACCCGAATTCCGGACGGGAAGAAGGAAAACTTGTATGTGTTTGTTCTTGCATACGGAATAAGAAAGGTGTTTTTATCCTTATGTCTATCTGAGGGTTGTATTAAGTTATCTTTGCGTTGTATTTCTAAATTAGAATTAATTGCTTTATGTATGATTACTACTTTGCTCTTGGTTCTTCTATCCTCTAGTGTTTCAAGGTTTGATGATTTAACTAATGGTGTTATTCTTGTCAGTTTTGAATATTCTCCAGTAATGAATCTGGCAGCTCTTTTTTGAATTTGTTCTAGTTTATCAATACTTTCTTTGGTCGATGGGTCCCATACAGAAGATGCATATTCTAGTACAGGTCTCACCATAAAGAGGTAGCATTTTAGTTTTATATCTCTATTACATTTGTTAAAGTTTCTTTTTATAAAGCCTAAGGTTTTATTTGATTTTTTAATAACTTCATTGACATGGGATTCCATGATAGTTTCTCATTTATTAAGACTCCTAAGTATTTTGCATCTTTAGTTTGGGTCAGTTCTTTTCCATGAATGTAATATTTTAAATTTATTTGTTTCTTTTTCTTTGTTACTCTTAACAGTTGACACTTTTCTGGGTGGAAACTCATACTCCAGTTAGTTTCCCATTTTATCAATTCATCTAGGTCTTTTTGTAAAATTTTGCTATCTTGTTCTGATTTAATTGTTCTATAGATTATACAATCATCAGCAAATAACCTAACTTTTGTACCTGTTGAGATGTTGTTGGGTAAATCATTTATATAAATCAAAAAGAGTAAGGGACCTAGAAGAGTTCCTTGTGGAACTCCTGAGTTAACCTTTATTGGTGCAGATTTAGATCCATTAATTATTAAAGTTTGCTCCCTGCCCAAAAGGAAGTCTTGGATCCAGTGATGTAAGGGACCTGAGATTCCAAAGTGGTTAAGTTTTTTAAGTAAACTAATGGGGTGAACTTTGTCAAATGCTTTTGAGAAGTCAAGTAATATTGTGTCTATTTGATCATTATTGTCTAAGCCTTTTGATAATTCATCTATTAAACCTATTAATTGTGTTTCACATGATCTGTTTTTTCTAAAGCCCTGTTGATGTGGGCATAGGGCATTATATTTGTCTAGGTGGCTAATTATTTTACTATATATTAGGTGTTCTAGCAATTTACAGGTGATACTAGTAAGTGATACAGGTCTGTAATTACCAGGGTCTGATTTATCACCTTTCTTAAAGAGTGGAGTTACGTTAGCTAATTTTCAATCCTGGGGCACTTTACCCTGGTTTAGAGAGGCTTGAAAAAGAACTACAAGGATTGGGGACAGTTTTCTTACTTTCATTTTTTGGTTAAAGTGATTGAGTCTATTGGTCTGAATAAATAAAATCAACTTACTGCTATGTGATCATAATGACTTGAAGATGTAGCATAGAAGCTATTTAATTTATTGCAGGTTGCATAAAAAGTATAACAGCATTACATAATTGACATTTTATAGGTTTGAAAACATAATTTCACATGCAGCCATACTTCATAATTTAATTATTTAATTTGTACAAGCCGCTTGTTGACCAGCAACTAAAAGTATAATTTTTTTAATAAAGATTTTCAGAAATGCAAATAATGGGATAAATTGTATATTGTCTATCCACTGTTAATGTTCTTCATTAAAGTTTACAGAGCCACACAAATCATCCAAGAGATTATAAATAAAGAAATATTTCTGAAAAATGTCATCTCACCATGTCTGATATGGTTAGTATATCATATAGAATATATGTATCTGATATGGTTAGTATATCATATAGAATATATGTATCTGATATGGTTAGGATATCATATAGAATATATGTATCTGATATGGTTAGGATATCATATAGAATATATGTATCTGATATGGTTAGGATCCTAATTTTGACTTTCAAAGAAGCACAACCTCCCCAAAATAAACTATGTTTACAAGAGAGAGTTGTATATACCACAATTAAGTTGTATACTGTATATACCACAATTAAGTTGTATACTGTATATACCACAATTAAGTTAAACATTTTTCCTTCTTGCCTTTGTGTAGATATTATTGTAAATTTTGAGTTCTCTGTGGCTGTTTTATATATTTTATGCCGCATTGCTTGTTTTTTAGTAAATATATTAAAAGAAATATACTTGATGCTCAATATGTATTTTCGCTGTCCTATATTTGACTTTTTCAATAGAAATCAGAAACCTTTTTAAAAGCCTTATTTTACTCTCTAAAATGTATACAACAGCACATTTAGAATGTAGGTTTATTTAGACTTCAAATTCGGGTTTTTTATGGCTCCGTGAAGTTTTATATTGGGTATGACATATTGTACAAATTTACACAAAGCAATTTAAGGAATGTTACTTTTGTCAAATTGTTATTATTATGGAACGTGCTGACAAAATCCTTGTCCAAGTTTTCCTAAGTTAAAATGTCAGGATATTATGTTTGAAAAATAATGTTATAATTCTTAATATATATTTTGGAAAAATATTGTAATATATCACTTTCTATCTTTCTTGCCTTTAAACAATAAACAGAAGAAACAAATTTAAGAACCACATAAGTAAACATCATTATGTAAGTAAGTTAGTGAACTTTAAAAATTGTTTATTTCAATGTTATGATAATGATGATTAAGGTCATGATTTTTTCTTGTATAGCGCTATGTGTCCATGATAGACCAACTGCTCACTGCCCTCTGGTTTTCAAAACTTAGCTTAAATAAATTTTTAAGAAAACTTTATTATCTTAATTTTTCTGAAACGTTTCTTTGTCGTTTCTGTCTTGCCATCTTGTTCAAGTAGTTACCCAATGACCATAACTCCTAATGGACTCACTGCGCCTAAAAGGATTGTTTCCCTTTGTACTCCCATTCGGCCACTCCTGCTGTCATTACAAGCTGTTTCTTCAAAAGACCCACCTGTCTGACATGGACAACTCTTCCGACAGATCCAGGTCCCCATCTCCCGTGATGGATCTGTCAAATATCTCCGCCGGACGAGTGACGAACCCAAATAACCGGAAGTCGGCTTCGTACATCTTGCTGACCTTCTTCAAGACCCCCACGTTGACGGACCTGTACGCGCTGACAAAGGCCTTGAACTTCTGTTTCCTCAGCTCAGTCTTGTTATGGGACTCACGGAATGCGGTCATTAATATTCGGATAAACTCACGTGACTCGACGTCACGGATGGAACCCGGATCCAAAACGTGGGAAATGTCGCGTCTGTCGCTGATAAATCCTCTGATTTGAAGTTTCTTCCAGATTCGCTTTGCTGATTCAAACTTGGTGATGCACTTAGTGACGCGTGGCTCCCAAACCGTGAAGGCGTCCGTCACGGAATCCTCTAGGGCGTCCTTCGCCGAGTCTTCCGCCATCTTGTCCAAGCCGATCTGCTCCTGGGAGATGTTGAGCATGGAAGAGAGGTACAACGCGTCCCTCCTGAACGTCTCCATGTGACCGATGACGTCATAGTCGGCGCCACACGGCTCGCACAGTCTAAAGATAGGCCTCACGTGGGGGTCCATCTTGTCGAGATTCGCCTCCGACTCGAGTGTGAACTTGAGGAACTCGGAAAACGTGACGTCATGTCCGCATTTCACGGAAATTTCAGACGGACGCTTCCTGAATTTCTTGACCGCTGGAATCCCCCATTTAGCCCAGAAAGTCGGGTTAGGTGACTGTAGTTTGTCGATATAAACAGAGAACAGCCTGGCGTAGGGATCACGGACGAAAAGGAACTTCTTGGAATTGTTGAGGAACGCTTGAATATCATTGGCCGCTGTTTCCCCTGGCTTGATCAGTTTTTCTTGGCGATTTCCACGCCGGGCTTTGAGGGTTTTCGACAGATCCTCGAGTGAGGTCAGCAAAGGACCGCATCCATATATCATTTTGACGGGCACTTCAAAGGGTGACCTAAGAAACAAGAGGAGGGTGAAAGTTATCAAAAACACCGGTCAGTGTGGTTAACTTTTTGGTGTTGTATGGTTTGGCGTGTAAGTATGGTTATGTAAAACATGTTTTATACCGGTCTATTGTACTGGGTCGGGCCAAAGAGGTTCATTGGATCTGTTCAGTGGTGTACGCTTTGTACACAATACTCACGTCATGGTATCGTTTAGTCCAACTACAATACACTCACCCACCTCATGGTATCGTTGTAGTCCAACTGCAATACACTCACCCACCTCATGGTATCGTTGTAGTCCAACTACAATACACTCACCCACCTCATGGTATCGTTGTAGTCCAACTAAAATACACTCACTCACCTCATGGTATCGTTGCAGTCCAACTACAATACACTCACTCACCTCATGGCATCGTTGTATTCCAACTACAATACACTCACCCACTTCTTGGTATCGTTGCAGTCCAACTACAATACACTCACCCACCTCATGGTATCGTTGTATTCCAACTACAATACACTCACCCACATCATGGTATCGTTGTAGTAAAACTACAATACACTCACCCACCTCATGGTATCGTTGTATTCCAACTACAATACACTCACCCACATCATGGTATCGTTGTAGTAAAACTACAATACACTCACCCACATCATGGTATCGTTGTGATACAATTACAAAACACTCACCCACCTCATGGTATCGTTGTGGTCCAATTACAATACACTCACCCACCTCATGGTATCATTGGGATCCAGCTACAATACAATCACCTACCTACCTCATGGGATCGGTATGGTCCAGTTGATACATGAATCTCCTGAAAAAAGTGGACGCTGTTTTTTCCACAGGGCAGTAGACAACTCGTCGTTCTGTTGACACAAATGCCCGCTCCAGAGTAACGCCTGTTAGGTTCATGGCCTTACAAGCCTGCCTCAAATGATCTCTGTAGAGGGAATCGTGCATAACACTACATGTTCCAATTGGAGATGCTTGGCAGGAAAGGGTGGGAAACAATTTGCCAGCCTGTAGGCCAAACAAACGGAACCGATAGAAGTTAGAAACATATTTTTGTCGATTGTACAAACCTTCTTTGCTCCATTTCAACTCTGGCTCCCCCGAGGACACTTGACGTCATGTTGGTCACGTGACCAGACGTGTCGGTTCTCACGACACGTGACTCTCGAACAGGCGTCTTGGTCTTGGTCATCATTAATTTTCTGAGGTGTGCTACCAGCTTCTGGGCATCCGTTACGTCACTGCGGGGACCTGTCAGAGCTGGTGAAACAAATGGGAGGTGAAGGGGGGGGGGCTAGAAATAACAAATATGGGCGGGCTATACATAACATAGGGGGCGTGTTGAACAGATGTCAGCAGGATGTGATGGGAGAAACAACAACCAAGAACCTTTATCTGAGATTAGAGGATGACCAATGAGAATGGATGGAATGTGTCAAAGATTTGGTTAAACGGGCCGTCCATAAATGACGTCAAGTGCCTAGGGGGGAAGGGGAGTTACGCATTGGGGCCTATGTATGACGAGGGGGGGGATTTCAATAAATGTGACGTCACATCAAAGCGCACCACTTTAAATAAAATTTCCACTTAAATATTTGATTGCTTGCAATTTATTTAATGACGTTTTCAACGGCTTCACACGTGTTAAGATATTAGAGTGCAGACTTACACTAAATACATATTTAAATGACAAAAAAGTAATTTGCAACATGCTAATTTTCAATTAGAACGTACGGCTTTTAGGGGGGGGGGTTTTCAAAGCTTTGTGACGTCATATTGGAGGGTTCTAAGTTTTTGTGACGAGGGGGAAAAAGGGGGGCGGGGTGTAAAAAATCGACCAAAATCGCGTAACGTCATTTATGGATGGCCCCAAAGCCTTGATTACTACTACTTTCTAAATAATCTCTCCAAGTTATTTATGAACACTAAATTTACATTTTATATTTTTATCATCATCCTTGAAGCAAAGGTCTCTATCTGCTTCTCTTTATTTGACATCCTTGCTGCCTACTGCAAAATTTTTTAAAGATAATTGACTTTGACAATTCTACGAATCAGTCAATAACATCTCTCAGTCTATTCTACTCACCAGTCTATTCTACTCACCAGTCTATTCTACTCACCAGTCTATTCTACTCACCAGTCTATTCTACTCACCAGTCTATTCTACTCACCAGTCTATTCTACTCACCAGTCTATTCTACTCACCAGTCTATTCTACTCACCAGTCAGTTCTACTCACCAGTCAGTTCTACTCACCAGTCAGTTCTACTCACCAGTCTATTCAACACACCAGTCTATTTTACTCACCAGTCTATTCTACTCACCAGTCTATTCTACTCACCAGTCTATTCTACTAACCAGTCTATTCTACTCACCAGTCTATTCTACTCACCAGTCTATTTTACTAACCAGTCTATTCTACTAACCAGTCTATTCTACTCACCAGTCTATTCTACTAACCAGTCTATTCTACTCACCAGTCTATTCTACTCACCAGTCTATTCTACTCACCAGTCTATTCTACTCACCAGTCAGTTCTACTCACCAGTCAGTTCTACTCACCAGTCTATTCTACACACCAGTCTATTTTACTCACCAGTCTATTCTACTAACCAGTCTATTCTACTCACCAGTCTATTCTACTAACCAGTCTATTCTACTCACCAGTCTATTCTACTAACCAGTCAGTTCTACTCACCAGTCTATTCTACTCACCAGTCTATTCTACTCACCAGTCTGTTCTACTCACCAGTCTATTCTACTCACCAGTCAGTTCTACTAACCAGTCTATTCTACTCACCAGTCTATTCTACTCACCAGTCTATTCTACTCACCAGTCTATTCTACTCACCAGTCTATTCTACTCACCAGTCTATTCTACTCACCAGTCTATTCTACTCACCAGTCTATTCTACTCACCAGTCTATTCTACTCACCAGTCTATTCTACTCACCAGTCTATTCTACTCACCAGTCTATTCTACTCACCAGTCTATTCTACTCACCAGTCTATTCTACTCACCAGTCTATTCTACTAACCAGTCTATTCTACTCACCAGTCTATTCTACTCACCAGTCTGTTCTACTCACTAGTCTATTCTACTCACCAGTCTGTTCTACTCACCAGTCAGTTCTACTCACCAGTCTATTCTACTCACCAGTCTATTCTACTCACCAGTCTATTCTACTCACCAGTCTATTCTACTCACCAGTCTATTCTACTCACCAGTCTATTCTACTCACCAGTCAGTTCTACTCACCAGTCAGTTCTACTCACCAGTCAGTTCTACTCACCAGTCTATTCAACACACCAGTCTATTCTACTCACCAGTCTATTCTACTCACCAGTCTATTCTACTCACCAGTCTATTCTACTAACCAGTCTATTCTACTCACCAGTCTATTCTACTCACCAGTCTATTCTACTCACCAGTCTATTCTACTCACCAGTCTATTCTACTCACCAGTCTATTCTACTCACCAGTCTATTCTACTCACCAGTCTATTCTACTCACCAGTCAGTTCTACTCACCAGTCAGTTCTACTCACCAGTCAGTTCTACTCACCAGTCTATTCAACACACCAGTCTATTTTACTCACCAGTCTATTCTACTCACCAGTCTATTCTACTCACCAGTCTATTCTACTAACCAGTCTATTCTACTCACCAGTCTATTCTACTCACCAGTCTATTCTACTAACCAGTCTATTCTACTAACCAGTCTATTCTACTCACCAGTCTATTCTACTAACCAGTCTATTCTACTCACCAGTCTATTCTACTCACCAGTCTATTCTACTCACCAGTCTATTCTACTCACCAGTCAGTTCTACTCACCAGTCAGTTCTACTCACCAGTCTATTCTACACACCAGTCTATTTTACTCACCAGTCTATTCTACTAACCAGTCTATTCTACTCACCAGTCTATTCTACTAACCAGTCTATTCTACTCACCAGTCTATTCTACTAACCAGTCAGTTCTACTCACCAGTCTATTCTACTCACCAGTCTATTCTACTCACCAGTCTGTTCTACTCACCAGTCTATTCTACTCACCAGTCAGTTCTACTCACCAGTCTATTCTACTCACCAGTCTATTCTACTCACCAGTCTATTCTACTCACCAGTCTATTCTACTCACCAGTCTATTCTACTCACCAGTCTATTCTACTCACCAGTCTATTCTACTCACCAGTCTATTCTACTCACCAGTCTATTCTACTCACCAGTCTATTCTACTCACCAGTCTATTCTACTCACCAGTCTATTCTACTCACCAGTCTATTCTACTCACCAGTCTATTCTACTCACCAGTCTGTTCTACTTACCAGTCAGTTCTACTCACCAGTCTATTCTACTCACCGTTCTTTAGCCAGATAAACATCAGACAGACAACAAATCCCACACAAAAGTATATAATTTTTCCAACACATTTCATCTCCCGCCTCCGTCCTCAAAGTTCACCACAAAGTCTCACTTGAAGATCAAGGTTGGTCAACCCCTTCAATTCGTTCGATGAAAAGACTTCTGCTCTGTGTATCTCTGGCTATTGTCCTTCGTGGAAGAAAACCCCAGCTCAAAACATTCCACAGCGAACATTCTCATTCAGTTGGTGTAGAGAATTCTTATTTGATGCAGGCTAACCTCTACTTCATTAGTGACGCCAGAAAATGGAAGGTTCTAAACAGGGAAGATCGCGCTCATTCAATGTTAGAGGCAACATCTGTTGGAAGAAATGTGATGAGTGGAATAACTAGTGAAGACAAAATAAAATAAAGTACATAATTAAACTATAACATTACAACATAATCAGGATAAATATGTATGTATATATTTGCATTAATTGACTTTGATTGTGTTAGAGACGTCGCCTGATATGATTTGAACTAATTTACAAGTAAAACATTTAACGGCTGAATCTAATCGTATGGTTTATTCAGTGGTATTTTTCGAAATAAGTTTTGTGATAGTCCAACATGAGTCAGCATCAGTGAAAGCTGTATTAATTTCTTCATCAATGACGTCATACTTGTCCAAATGTGAACTTTTCTCGTGGAAGTGACGTCCTAATATTGGGAAGGGGGGGGGGATGTTTAAGAAATGTGACGTCACGTCAAAACGCGCATCTTTAAATAAAAGTTTCACTCAAATATTTGATCGCTTACAATTTATTTAATGATGTTTTACGTGGCTTCACGCGTGTAACGATATTAGAGTGCAGCTTAACACTAAATACATACTCAAATGACAAGAAATTGATTTGAAACATGCGTATTTTTAAATATAAAATACCGCTTTTAGGGGGAAGGGGGATCAACGCTTTGTGACGTCATATTGGAGGGGATCTAACTTTTTGTGACGACGAGTGACGAGGGGGAAGAGGGTAAAAAATCGGCCAAATTCGCGTGACGTCATTTATGGACGGCACAAAAATAAAAAATCGAACTCAAATTATTTTCAACCCGTTGTTTCAGTCCAAATTTTTTTTATACTTTAATTATTTTTTAAATATAATTTATTTAAAAATAAAAGTTTTAATTTTTATAAATTGTTCACGAGCCGCAACGTGAACACAGAAGAGCCGCCTGCAGCTCGCGAGCCCCGCTTTTGCCACCGTTGGACTACAATAATAATTCATTTCACTACCATCATTTACCTTCAAGTCTTTTTAAAAGCGTCCAAACGTTTTTACCACCTTTTAGCCCCAGTCCGAGTCGTCCGCCCCTGGTTAGAGGCAATTAGTTGAAGGTTTGTTGGGCTATTGACCAATTGGTGAAATTAATTGCACGCGACAACGTAACGATTTAATGCAGCTTTAACCTAGAACATCGCACTTGGGAAAGTGGACCACACAGCTAATCGACATAGACCGCTAATCTTACAGACCTATGATACGTTTCATGTTTAAAACACAGACAGATCACACAAAAAAGTTCTCTGATGCCTGATTTATACCAAATAAAAGTGTATAACTCCGTACAGACTGACATAGCCTGACATAGACTGACATAGACTGACAAAGACTGACAAAGACTTACACGACATCAGTTAAGTTTTTGAGAAGCCCCCCCCCCTCTTTGCTATTTGATGTATCGAACAGTTTTCTCTTATCAAAGAGACTAAAACTTTACGGCTGTATCAACAAATAAAGCCATGCTGTCCGGTTATATCAACAAATAAAGCCATACTATCCCATGTATCAATAAATAAAGCCATGCTGTCCGGTTATATCAACAAATAAAGCCATACTATCCCATGTATCAATAAATAAAGCCATGCTGTCCGGTTATATCAACAAATAAAGCCATACTATCCCATGTATCAATAAATAAAGCCATGCTGTCCGGTTATATCAACAAATAAAGCCATACTATCCCATGTATCAATAAATAAAGCCATGCTGTCCGGTTATATCAACAAATAAAGCCATACTATCCCATGTATCAAAAAATAAAGCCATACTATCCCATGTATCAATAAATAAAGCCATGCTGTCCGGTTATATCAACAAATAAAGCCATACTATCCCATGTATCAATAAATAAAGCCATGCTGTCCGGTTATATCAACAAATAAAGCCATACTATCCCATGTATCAATAAATAAAGCCATGCTGTCCGGTTATATCAACAAATAAAGCCATACTATCCCATGTATCAATAAATAAAGCCATGCTGTCCGGTTATATCAACAAATAAAGCCATACTATCCCATGTATCAATAAATAAAGCCATGCTGTCCGGTTATATCAACAAATAAAGCCATACTATCCCATGTATCAATAAATAAAGCCATGCTGTCCGGTTATATCAACAAATAAAGCCATACTATCCCATGTATCAATAAATAAAGCCATGCTGTCCGGTTATATCAACAAATAAAGCCATACTATCCCATGTATCAATAAATAAAGCCATGCTGTCCGGTTATATCAACAAATAAAGCCATACTATCCCATGTATCAATAAATAAAGCCATGCTGTCCGGTTATATCAACAAATAAAGCCATACTATCCCATGTATCAATAAATAAAGCCATGCTGTCCGGTTATATCAACAAATAAAGCCATACTATCCCATGTATCAATAAATAAAGCCATGCTGTCCGGTTATATCAACAAATAAAGCCATACTATCCCATGTATCAATAAATAAAGCCATGCTGTCCGGTTATATCAACAAATAAAGCCATACTATCCCATGTATCAATAAATAAAGCCATGCTGTCCGGTTATATCAACAAATAAAGCCATACTATCCCATGTATCAATAAATAAAGCCATGCTGTCCGGTTTTATCAACAAATAAAGCCATGCTGTCCCACTGTATCATTAAATAAAGTCATGCTATCAATTTATATCAACAAATAAAGCCATGCTGTCCCACTGTATCATTAAATAAAGCCATACTATCCCCTGTATCAATAAATAAAGTCATGCTATCAATTTATATCAACAAATAAAGCCATGCTGTCCCACTGTATCATTAAATAAAGCCATACTATCCCCTGTATCAATAAATAAAGTCATGCTATCAAGTTATATCAACAAATAAAGCCATGCTGTACCACTATACCACGGTATCATTAAATAAAGCCATACTATCCCCTGTATCAATAAATAAAGTCATGCTATCAAGTTATATCAACAAATAAAGCCATGCTGTCCCACTGTATCATTAAATAAAGCCATACTATCCCCTGTATCAATAAATAAAGTCATGCTATCAAGTTATATCAACAAAAAAAAGCCATGCTGTCCCACTGTATCATTAAATAAAGCCATACTATCCGCTGTATCAATAAATAAAGTCATGCTATCAAGTTATATCAACAAATAAAGCCATGCTGTCCCACTGTATCATTAAATAAAGCCATACTATCCCCTGTATCAATAAATAAAGTCATGCTATCAAGTTATATCAACAAATAAAGCCATGCTGTCCCACTGTATCAATAAATAAAGTAAAGCTATCCGGCCGTATCAATATATAAAGAGATGTAAAACCACCATATAAGGGAAAATTAATCCCATGGAGGCCTGACCTTTGCCCCACGACTTTATGAAATCAACTGACACTCCCTTAGAGGGCGTGTCGCATCCGATTAACATCTCAGGTAACGGAGGCCAAACATAGAAATAGAACAAGTGGTGGAATCTGCCACTAGAGCCTCAGGGTGTGTGTCTGATGTTTATCTTATTCAGAAGTATAAGGGGGGACGGGGGAGACGGGTGGGGGATTATTCTAAACGTTGTACAAAATAATTTGAAATGTGTTCAACTCTCCTTGAGCTGCTCGTGTGCCTTGAAAAGGGGGTGTGGGGGGGGGGTTAATTTACGTAGAGGTGGGAAGCGGTTGGTGGTCGAGAAGTCAAAGCTAACAGCCCGGATGTAGGCAAACCACACCCGAGTGGATTTTTGTGTCGTTGTGATCAGTTCAATGATCCATACTGTTGCTATCTCACTTATACTGAGACAAGAATCATTATTGATTTAAATACAAGATGTACTTTCATCGACCAATCACTGTAACTATAGTTACACAATCTGTTAGTTAATATTTACTCTAGCTACACAATCTTTTAGTTAATATGTACTATAGTTACACAATTTGTTAGTTAATATGCACTATAGTTAATATGTTCTTGGCCAGCAGATAAAGAAATTTCCCCAAGGTGTTTGCAAAAATTGTAAGAGAGTTAACTAAAACGTCACATAATGTGTATGCTAGTTGAACTTATTTTTGATAGGGGTTTATCAAGCACCACGTAATATGCCTGCGTTATCTAGTTGGATTTTCATGTTTGATGAAACCTTTTCATTATATAACTGACAAATCTTTGCATCTCTTTATCTTATCTTCTTATCTTATCTATACAGACGCTCCTTCTATGCAGAAGATAGTTGCGTCCACAGACCATGACAGATGATCTGTTGGCAAGTGATGCAGCATTCACAGGCCACGGCTTTGTGGGTTCCACGCATTACCCAGCCGCCTAACACTACAACCCATTCGGAGCGGGGTGACTCAGGGACGCCCTAGGCCCCGGGAACAAACCATTGCCTTCACACGGATTCGAACCCGTGACCATCGGTACGACAGTCCAGTTGAGTCCAGTGCGCTGCCACTCGACCACCGCATCTCTTTAGATCTATTATACAATTAAAATTCAATTTTACTGACATAAACTGAATTTTAATATTGCAGATTGCGTATAGTGGCCGTTCACAAATGACGTCACACACCTAGTGGGAAGGGGGGGGGGTCACAAATTTGTGACGATGTGTGACGAGGGGGGGGGGTGTTTGAGAAATGTGACGTCATATCAAATCTTGCAACATATTAATTAGGGTTGTTAAACGATAATCGGAAATCCGATTATCGGTTTTGAAAGTGATAATCGGTTTTAAATTTCCCAAACCGATAATCGATTTTAATTTTTTTTATCAAATCATTTCCTTACTGAAAACTTCAAAAAATATTCGAACAAAATGCATTCCCGCATTTGCTGACATTTTCATCCAATGTTACCATCAAGGCCATGGTGTGTTCATTTATTACCACGTTTTTATTAACTTCCTTTCGTTCCTGTCTGTCTGTCCGAAAAAAAAAGAAAATTGCCAACGTAAAATTAATCCACTTCTGATGGTCCTAGAGATCTCCAAATTTTACCACCGATAGATCTTGGATGACAATGCATTTAATCAAAATTTCCGATCAATCGAATATACGTTAGTTAAGTTAATGCATTTGTAGTTTATCTTTATATACGGCAAGCCGTATTTGTACACGGACTGAGGGAGTGCTCTAACAACCAAACCGTGTGTAGAGAGAAGTGGTGTGTGGGGATTATTTGGTTGTTGTTTCCTAAAAAGATAATTAAAACGAGTAACGTCCAAATTTAACATTGTCGTTAAACGCGCATCTGATCAACATGTAGTTGAGTAAATACCGTCCTCTCTCTGTAAACGAGACGTTGCTAAGCCACATGGTTGCTAATAGGCCTGTCAGCGGGTACCCGTGTACCGTTGCCGTGCAATTATCCGGGTAGTAAAATTGCGCCCGGGTATCCGTGAGAATGTGGCTGCAATGTATATACCAACGGTGGCCAAACTGCGGCTTGAGAGCAGCGTGTGGCTCTTCTGTGTTCACAATGCGGCTCGCGAACAATTTATCAAATTAAAACTTTTCTTTTGTATATATAAACTGTGAAATAGGTTTAACACGAAAACGCTTAGAAATAAATATATGTCCACGGGAAATAAAATAAAGTCCCGACAAACTACAATGTATTTCGATACAGCCTTTTTATCTGAACATTTAACAAAAATCTCTTAACACAAAAAGATTTTGGTTTTTTCTAATGAATCAAGGAAAACACGGCCGCACCGCGGTAGGGGCTGACAATGAAAGAAAGGCGATATTTTGTGTTATTAGTATTAGTAATAACACCCCTGCTTTTATTATGTGACAGAATGCGAACTTGGCTTTGAAATACACCGACAATATTGATGTAATGATAAGCCAATGTTGTTTATCCACCCCCCACCCCACCCCACCCCTCCCGACCCCTTTCACTCCTCAGTCCACTCCAATCCCGACCATACTTTAAAAGCCTCATATGTTATTGTTTCCCAGTTGTTCAATTATTTCCACTGTGGTAACAAAAATAAATGGACGCTTTTTGTTTGTTTTTAAAATCTGGACAGACACATAGGGTTGAAAATAATTTGGGGTTGATGTAAATTTTAAAAGTTACAAGGAGCGATTGGTATGTATATGGTTGATGGTGTAAACTGTCACCACCAAAGGTGTCGGCATGCTGAATGACCCACACGGTAGCCGCTTAAACCGAACTGATTTTAATAAGATGTACAAAGTTTTAAGTATTTATAGTTGATAAATTAAATAGCGCTATCGCCATTAACATTCAAGTTTCTTGGTCAGTATGACCCAACTGAACATTACGTCACTAACATTCAAGTTTCTTGGTCCGTATGACCCAACTGAACATTACGTCACTAACATTCAAGTTTCTTGGTCCGTATGACCCAACTGAACATTACGTCACTAACATTCAAGTTTCTTGGTCCGTATGACCCAACTGAACATTACGTCACTAACATTCAAGTTTCTTGGTCCGTATGACCCAACTGAACATTACGTCACTAACATTCAAGTTTCTTGGTCCGTATGACCCAACTGAACATTACGTCACTAACATTCAAGTTTCTTGGTCCGTATGACCCAACTGAACATTACGTCACTAACATTCAAGTTTCTTGGTCCGTATGACCCAACTGAACATTACGTCATTAACATTCAAGTTTCTTGGTCCGTATGACCCAACTGAACATTACGTCATTAACATTCAAGTTTCTTGGTCCGTATGACCCAACTGAACATTACGTCATTAACATTCAAGTTTCTTGGTCCGTATGACCCAACTGAACATTACGTCATTAACATTCAAGTTTCTTGGTCCGTATGACCCAACTGAACATTACGTCATTAACATTCAAGTTTCTTGGTCAGTATGACCCAACTGAACATTACGTCACTAACATTCAAGATTCTTGGTCCGTATGACCCAACTGAACATTACGTCATTAACATTCAAGTTTCTTGGTCCGTATGACCCAACTGAACATTACGTCACTAACATTCAAGATTCTTGGTCCGTATGACCCAACTGAACATTACTTCATTAACATTCAAGTTTCTTGGTCCGTATGACCCAACTGAACATTACGTCACTAACATTCAAGTTTCTTGGTCCGTATGACCCAACTGAACATTACGTCACTAACATTCAAGTTTCTTGGTCCGTATGACCCAACTGAACATTACGTCATTAACATTCAAGTTTCTTGGTCCGTATGACCCAACTGAACATTACGTCACTAACATTCAAGTTTCTTGGTCCGTATGACCCAACTGAACATTACGTCGTTAACATTCAAGTTTCTTGGTCCGTATGACCCAACTGAACATTACGTCACTAACATTCAAGTTTCTTGGTCCGTATGACCCAACTGAACATTACGTCATTAACATTCAAATTTCTTGGTCCGTATGACCCAACTGAACATTGCGTCACTAACATTCAAGTTTCTTGGTCCGTATGACCCAACTGAACATTACGTCATTAACATTCAAGTTTCTTGGTCCGTATGACCCAACTGAACATTACGTCATTAACATTCAAGTTTCTTGGTCCGCATGACCCAACTGAACATTACGTCATTAACATTCAAGTTTCTTGGTCCGCATGACCCAACCGAACATTACTTCATTAACATTCAAGTTTCTTGGTCCGTATGACCCAACTGAACATTACGTCACTAACATTCAAGTTTCTTGGTCCGTATGACCCAACTGAACATTACGTCACTAACATTCAAGTTTCTTGGTCCGTATGACCCAACTGAACATTACGTCACTAACATTCAAGTTTCTTGGTCCGTATGACCCAACTGAACATTACGTCATTAACATTCAAGTTTCTTGGTCCGAATGACCCAACTGAACATTACGTCACTAACATTCAAGTTTCTTGGTCCGTATGACCCAACTGAACATTACGTCATTAACATTCAAGTTTCTTGGTCCGTATGACCCAACTGAACATTACGTCATTAACATTCAAGTTTCTTGGTCCGTATGACCCAACTGAACATTACGTCACTAACATTCAAGTTTCTTGGTCCGTATGACCCAACTGAACATTACGTCATTAACATTCAAGTTTCTTGGTCCGCATGACCCAACTGAACATTACGTCATTAACATTCAAGTTTCTTGGTCCGTATGACCCAACTGAACATTACGTCATTGCTGTTGACATTTTGTTTGATTGTTCGGTTTACTACAGTTTTAGTTTATGAGTATGATGAATACATTTACAGCAGGAATAAAAGTTTTTAGTGCGTTAAGTTGGCAATAGTGTGTTGCTTGAAGCATGTCATTTGCTATGGTGTGTAACGAGGTGCATGGATGGTGGCTAGTATAAATTGCTTTGTATGGCGGCCATGACGGCGAAAATTATGCGGCGTTTCGAACGGATTGTTCGAAGATTTGTACTGGTGCCCGGGCAGCTTTTTTTAACAATACTGACAGCCCCAGTTACTATACATATTGACAGCCCCAGCTGCTATACATCTACAAAGGGATTCAGTGGATGTTCCCGACGACGTTACAAACAAAACATTTTGTGTGAGGTACTGGTACGTGATTGGTTTTGGAAAGGAGAAGGAAGAAATCGATATCAACTTTTTATCGGTCCATACGTCAAGTAGCTAAGGATCTTATCAATATTTGATAACTGATTAAAAGAACCAACTAGAAATTTTTTATATTTAATTTCAAAGGACCATCACAATAATCCGCCAGATTATCGCTAAACTGACTTAAATTGCTGAGGTTGTCTGCCACGGCGCGATGACGTATCTTATGTTTCCACATCGCACTGACTGCAAGCTTAAAAGGGATTAATTATTTGTCAGCATCTTGCACCTGATATCAGGTTAACAACGTCAAACATCGTAACTGGGAATTACCTCGTGTGTACTACATACAGGAATTCGGCTGGATATACATCGCCTGTCTGTCAATGAACGCCCCACCCCCAGCCCAAAGGGGTAACTATTATCTCCGCTATCTCCCGAATGAAGGGTCTGTAAACAAGCCAAGCTGATTTCCGCATGCGCAGTAATGTCAAATAACGAACACGAATAATGTATGCTAAACGCCCCCGGCGTAGCATACGCCGCAGACTTGCTCATGGAGAGTGCAAGGAAAGTGGAGAAAGAACGGACACAAACTACATCACCAAGAAATCAAAACAACGCGAGTGAACGTCGGTTGGGGTGGGGGGGGGAGGACTGCCGAGTCATTGTGAGAAGGGTCATGCGGACGTTCTCGGAAGTGAATAGTGATAGTAGCGGGAAGTATTTGAGACATCGCCACAATTTCAGCCTCGGCACCATAAATGCCGGAAGTATTCATGTAGGCAGCGTATTGTCGAGCAGAGTGTATGACTGTGCTTCCGTGAGTAAAAACAACGGACAGGGCGTCGCCATAGTTATCCCAATGTTCGCAAACAAAGCTTACAGCCATCTTGCGAAGTTCGAGAGCAACAGTTTTGTCGATGACATTTTTCCAGAAATATGCGACTGATAGAAATAAACAGTTACCTGATGCGAATTTCGACTACATTGAAAGACCTGTTGACTCCACGAAATATATGTAAAGCGGTGGCCATGGTTAGGAAACGAAGGGCAGAACGAAGGTGAAAAATCAAAACAAAGCTTCTGGGACAAACGAAGAGAACAATGGAAAGGTAACGTGGCTCAGACGACTGTAGAAGATACCAAAGCGACTGAGGACACAGGAGCGACTGAGGTACACACTGTTGCGGGTACACACTGTTGCGCATGCCTGAAGAGGCGGTGTTTATGTTCGCTAAGAAATTGCGGGAAAAAGAACGGGCATAAGCATTTTTTAAAATTAAAAAAACAAAACAAATGTTGCCGTTTGGGCTTGAACCTAAGACCTTCCGCATGTAAGGCGGATGTAATCACCAATACTCAATACACTACAAAATACATGCGCACTGTGAAGGAACAACGAAGTGAATGTAAAAAACATTCTGGTCTCAAGACATGCCCCACCCCTCCCCCACCTTCGCTTGCTAACCATTGTGATTAGTTGAACCCAGCGAGGGTCATTCGTCATGCTCGGTTGCTCATACTTGCGTCGTGGTGTTTCGCATGGTCTCCCGAAGAGAATTATATATAACTATAACTAGACGCCCCGCGGCGTAGCATACGCCGCAGACTTGCCCATGGAGAGTGCAAAGAAAGTGGAGGAAGAACGGACACAAATTACAGCACAAAGAAATCAAAACAAAGCGAGTGAACGTCGGTTTGGGGGGGACGGGACTGCCAACTAATTGTTGGTTTAAGACATTTGCAGGCAAAATTCAGTACACCCCTAACTTCCATGAAGTCAGCTATAAAACGATAATCGGTTTAAAATCGGAGTTACATAATCAATAATCGGTTTTCCAAAACAATTAGCAACCCTAAATATGACTAACCCTCTCTAGGGTCCGCCAATCACAGTTTCTGTTTAAGGGATGGTAGTAATAAATGGAAGACGGGTAACAACAACCTCAGTGAGCATGTCTTCAAGTTTACTCGCAATTTTTTATTTACTTGATGCTGCTTTTTGTGTCTGTACTCTCATCCCCCCTTCCCAACCGTTCTTTGCACTGTCTATGATGAGCAAGTCTACGGCGTATGCTACGCCACGGGTCTCTCCAGAGTTCCTTCTTTTCATTCACTCACAGTCGTTTGCCCAAACCCAACCAATTTTGACAACTGTGTCTTTCAAGAAGTCTTCACGCGTCACTAAATCATTAGCGGCGTATGCTACGTGTTGGCCATAAAGGGGTAAAAGAATGGGCACAGACATTTTAAAAAATTTAAAATAAAAAAAAGTTTTCGCTGGGGATTGAACCCAGGACCTTCCCCGTATAAGGCGGACGTGATAACCAGTACACCACGAATCTCACGTTATTCTGTGAAGGAACAATGCAAGTGAAACGCAAGGACCATTGTTGTTCTCGATACAATGGTCGATACAAAGGTCATTCGTCATGCTCGGTTGCACATACTTGCATGGTGTCTCGCATGGTCCCACGAAGAGAATTATATATATACTAGACGCCCCGCGGCGTAGCATACGCCGCAGACTTGCTCATGGAGGGTGCAAAGAAATTTAAGAAAGTACGGACACAAACTACAGCACGAAGAAATCAAGAATGAGCGTCGGTTGGGGTGGGAACAGCCAACTCATTGTTTGTTTCGAGAAATTTGCAGGCGAAATTCGGTACACCCCTAACTTCTATGAAGTCAGCTATAAAACGATAATCGGTTTTCAAAAAAAAACAAGAAAAAAAACGCAATTAACAAACCTAAATATGACGAATCCTCGCTAGGGTCGGACAATCACAGTTTATATTTAAGGGATGGTAGTCTTAAATGGGAGGCGGGTAACAACAACCTCAGTGTGCAGTGTGCATGTCTTCACGTTTACTCGCTATTTTTTATTTACTTTGTGTCTGTACTCTCACCCCCCAACAGTTCTTTGCACTGTCTATGATGACCAAGTCTGTGGCGTATGCAATGCAATAAAGGGGTAAAAGAACGAGCACAAACAGACATTTAAATAATTAAATATTTAAAAAATATTTTTTTTAAAAAGTACACGCTTTTAACATAATCACTACTTTTAGAGTTATGTCTCATATATAAGGGATTTATAGTCAAAAACTTTGTTTTTTCAGCTATTTTTTAAAACTTATAATAAAAACTCTTTAAAATTCACGTCTGAAGCCCACACATCTTTTTAAATCCCTTATATTAACTTCACCGCCGTCTCTCTCTCTGTCTGTCTCTCTCTCTCTGTCTGTCTCTCTCTCTGTCTGTCGTCATCTCATGGGTGGGCGGAAAAACAAAAGTCGAAAGTGACCCACTTCCCGTTATCCGATCGAGCTGAAATTTGGCACACGGGCCCGTCTGACCTAACAATGCATCGTATCAAAATTTCAGATCGATCGAACGTACCGTAATTAAATTAATGCATTTTTAGTTTATCCTTATATGAGGTATGTAATTCAAATTCACGGTTTGTTATTGTTTTTTTCTTCCACTTCCACGTGAGATTTTGAGTTGACGCCGACCGTCGTGCCGACACCCCCTCACGTCCCACCCCCCCCCCGTTATTAAAGACAAGGGACATCACTCTGTGTCCGTCTGTAAATTTTTGTAGAGTTGGAACATAATCAATACTTTTAGTTCTGTCTCATATATAATGGATTTATAGTCAAAAACTTTGTTTTTACGGGTTTGTTTTATTAAATCCCTTATATTAATTTCACCGTCATCTCTGTCTCTCTGTCTTGGGCGGGCGGAAAAACAAAAAGTAAAAAATGACCCACTTTCCGTGAAGCCATTGAGCTACAATTTGGCACATAACCCGTGTCACCTGACAATGCATCGTATCAAAATTTCAGATTGATCGAACGTACCGTAATTAAATTAATGCATTTTTAGTTTATCTCTATACGACGTACGTAATTCAATTTCACGGTTTGTTATTGTTTTTTTCACGTGACAGCTCAGTTCGCGCGTTGACGCCACATGGTCGATGTACCGGCGTGCTTTTGTTTACATTTTACGTGTCACGCTGAGCTCGGTCCAGCGATCGGTGACCAGACCTTGATTCGCATCTCGACAAATTCAAGGAGAACATTGTCGCTTACTCCGAGGAGCAAGGCGAGCGCTATCATCAAGATATATTGGACTTTGAACGTCATTACCAAGGACAGTATAACAAAAATATGATGGGGGACTACATTTGGGGGGCTACTTCGAGAGAGTGATTCACAGTACAATCGTAAATCTAGAAAATCTACACATTTCTGAACCTTGTTGATTGGTTTCCGACTGTGTTTGTCTATTCCATGTGCACTTTTTGTTTTTACCTGATCATAATGACGAAAATATAAAAAAAAATCGTTCTATTTTCACCACAAAAAAAACGAGTTTTCTTCGTGCTGTTGTCGTGAAAGCAAAGTTTGTGCTTAATGAAGTAATTTTTTCACATACTTTAGACTTAAGCAATTGAAATATAACACTTAGAAGCCAGGAACAAAAATTGTGTTACATAGTGTTATTTTCAATATTATCCATTTTTAAGTCTATCAAATAAGGTTTTTTGATTACTAAGACTATCGGGTCCGAATAGCAATCAGATTAATATTTATTAATAGATACGATTTTATGAGTTTATTTAATTTATGATGTTTTCAAGAATTCATGCAAATATTTAAATTTGTCTACCTTTATTATAAAATAATGGAAACATAAAATATGTAGATATAAGCAAAAACACTTAATCTTAATTTTGCTCCTCTCAGGCGACATAGAACTTAACCCAGGCCCAGTATCATCTAAATGTCAAATTTGTATTAAGGCATGCACTACCAAACAAGGAACCATTCAGTGTGACACCTGCAATGAATGGTACCACATTGCATGCCTGCATTCTAACACACCAAAGCACAAAGCAATAGGCCTAAGAAATAAATATGCATCTTGGCACTGCATACATTGTGGGTTGCCCCAAATCAGTTCAGATTTATTTAACTACTAGCAAAATACCCGCGCTTTGCTGCGGTAAATTAGGATTTCAGTAAGCATTGAGAACCCGCGTAACACAAATTCAAAACACAAATTTATTTCAAAATGGATCATGATGGATATAATACATATATTAACTTCACCGTCTTGTCTGTCTGTCTGTTGTAGTCCCGCAGAAAAACAAAAACGAAAAGTAAAAAAATGACACACTTCCCGTGATCCTATCGAGCTGATAATTTATTTTTTTTCCGTCTGCTACCATTGCGGGAGGGTACTCAACAACCGCCCAAATTTTCATGCTTCCACCTACACGTGAAATAGGAGAATTAGTGATTTTCAGTTTTTATATATGTCATATAAGAAAAAAAATTACATTTCGGCCCCGGCCCCCGTTATGTGATAATTTATATAATTGTTCCACCTGTTACCATCGCGGAATGTTATCCAACAACTACCCAAAGTTTCATGCTTCTACCTTCTCGGGAAATAGGAGAATAGGGGATTTTTAATTTTTATAAAGCCAGAATAAGGAAAAAAAACGTTTTTGGGCCCCCGGCCCCCATGAGTGTGAATTTCAAAATTCTTTTTCACCTGTTACCATTGCGGAAGTGTACTTAACAACTTCCCAAAGTTTCATGCTTCTACCTACTCGGGAAATAGGAGGATTAGTGATTTTCAAATGTTTATATAGCCAATGGAAGGGAAAAAAAGATTCTGGGCCCCCGGCCCCCATGAAGCTGAATTTATAAATTGTTTTTCGCCATTTGTCGTCGAGAGAGGCTACTTGACAACTTTCCAAGGTTTCATGCTTCTACATGCACGGGAAATCCGAGAATTAGTGATGAGTCAGTTTTAATATAAGAAAAGACTACATTTTGGCCCCCGGCCCCCAGTAAGTGATAATTTAAATATTGTTTTTACCTGTTACCATCGTGAAAGTGTACTTAAAACTACTCGGGAAACAGGAGAATTGTTGATTTAAAAATTTTATATAGGCCATATAAGGGAAAAAAACTTTTTTGGGGCCCCGGCCCCCATGAGTGTTAATTTAAAAATTCTTTTACGCCAATTTTCGTCGCGAGAGGCTACTCAACAACTTCCCAAAGTTTCATGCTTCTACCTACGCGGTAAATCCGAGATTAGTGATGAGTCTGTTTTAATATAAGAAGAAACTACATTTGGGCCGCCGGCCCCAATTAAGTGATAATTTAAATATTGTTTTTACCTGTTAAGTGTACTTAACAACTACCCCAAGTTTCATGCTTCTACCTACACGGGAAATAGGAGAATTTGTGTTTTTTAGTTTTTGTATAGCTCATATTGGGAAAAAACTTCATTTGGGCCCCCGGCCCCCATGAAGTGATAATTTAATTTTTTTTCGTCCCGTCGCTATCGCTGGTTTTTACTCAACAACTTCCCAAAGTTTCATGCTTTTGCCTACTCGAGAAATGAGAAAATTAGTGATTTCATATTCTATATAGTCCATATAAGGAAAAAAAAGCGTTGTTGGGCCCCGGGCCCACAACAGTGTGAATTTTAAAATTCTTATTTGCCAATTATCGTTGAGAGAGTGTACTCAGCAAGTTCCCAAAGTTTCATGCTAATACCTATACGGGAAGTTGGAGAATTAGTGATGAGTCAGTTTTTTTATATAAGAAAAAAACTACATTTGGGCCCCCGGACCCCATTAAGTGTTATTTTAAATATTTTTTTCGCTTGTTACCATCGCGGAAGTATGCTTATCAACTACCTAGTATTTCATGCTTCTACCTACACGGGAAATAGGAGAATTAGTGATTTTTAGTTTTTAAAAAGCTCATATAAGGAAAAAACTTCATTTGGGCCCCCGGCCCCCAGGAAGTGATAATTTATTTTTTTTTCTCCCGTTGCTATCGTTGATTTGTACTCAACAACTTCCTAAAGTTTCATGCTTCTGCCTACTCGGGAAATGGGTGAATTAGTGATATTCAAATTTTTATATAGCCCATATAAGGAAAAATAATGTTTTTGGGCCCCCGGCCCCATGAAATTGAATTTTAAAATTCTTTTATTCTAATTATCGCCGTGAGAGGCTACTCAACAACTTCCTAAAGTTTTATGCTTCTATCTACACGTGAAGTTGAAGAATTAGTGACGATTCAGTTTTAAATATTAGAAAAAAACTACATTTGGGCCCCCGGCCCCCAGTAAGTGTTAATTTAAATATTTTTTCCGCCTGTTACCATCACGGAAGTGTACTTAACAACGACCCCAAGTTTCATGCTTCTACCTACGCGTTAAATCCGAGATTAGTGATGAGTCTGTTTTAATAAAAGAAGAAACTACATTTGGGCCCCCGGCCCCCATTAAGTGATAATTTAAATATTGTTTTTACCTGTTACCATCGTGGAAGTGTACTTAACAACTAACCCAAGTTTCACGCTTTACCTACACGGGAAGTAGGAGAATTAGTAATTTTTAGTTTTTATAAAGCTCATATAAGGAAAAAAACTTTATTTGGGCCCCCGGCATCCAGGAAGTGATAATTTAAATATTTTTTCGCCCGTTACCATCGCGGGATGCTACTCAACAACTTCCCAAAGTTTCATGCTTCTGCCTACTCGGGAAACAGGAGAATTGTTGATTTTAAAATTTTATATAGGCCATATAAGGAAAAAAAACGTTTTTGGGCCCCCGGCCCCCATGAGTGTTATTTTAAAAATTCTTTTACTCCAATTTTCGTCGCGAGAGGCTACTCGACAACTTCCCAAAGTTTCATGCTTCTACCTACACGGGAAGTTGGAGAATTAGTGATGAATCAGTGAGTGAGGGCTTTGCCTTTTATTAGTATAGATAAGGACCTTATCACCACAAACTCTTACAGTGTTTTGGCTAATCCTTTTATAAATAAACCACTAGATAAAATGAAACCTACCACACAAACCCATAAAATTACCCATAAAAAATCTAATAATAATAATAATCAAAACATTCTCAAAACACTAATAGTTAATTTCCAAAGCTTAAAAAATAAAATTCCAGATTTAGAACTACTTATAAAAACAGAAGAACCAGACATAATTGCTGGTTCTAAAACTTGGTTGAACCCCAACATATATAACTCTGAGATTTTAAACACCAATTATAATATTTTTAGGAAAGACAGATCAGACAATTATGGAGGAGTGCTACTTGCAATTAAATCAAATATCATAGCTGAAGAAATTACTACACAGCCAAATTTTAATATAGAGTCTATTTATTGTAAAATAATTACACCAAACTCATCCCCACTTATTGTAGGCAGTATATATAGACCTCCGAATACAAACCTAGAATACATGAACAATCTTTGTAGTCAATTAACTTTCATAAAAGAGAATAATAAAAATGCAGTTCTATGGATTATGGGGGACTTTAATCTTCCAGATATAAATTGGAAAAATTATACAATTGATAACCATCAAACTAACAAAGAAATTAATGAACACTTCCTAGACACTATAAACAACATAAACCTAGAACAGATAGTAAAAAGAGCAACAAGGAAAAATAAAACACTAGATTTATTCCTAACAAATAGACCAGGACTAGTGTTAGACTATAAAATAATTCCAGGACTGTCCGACCATGATATTGTTAGGGTCACCAATACAATAAAAACTAAAATTAATAAGATACCTAGAAGAATAATCTATCTTTGGAATAAATGTAATTCAATAAAACTACACCAATCAGCGGCTAACTTCCAACAAACTTTCCTAAGTAAATTTAACACAAATAGCCCAGTAGAAGAAATTTGGAAAGATATAAAAACAAATCAAAAACTATAATGGGTGAGAATGTTCCAACAAAACTAACATCAAATAAAATTAACAAATGCTGGTTCAATTCTAGATTGAAAAAGCTATGCAAACTAAAAGAGAACTTATTTAAGAAATATAAAGCTACCTATTCATATAGGATACACAAAAAATACTTAAAGATTAAACACTTGACACAAAAACTTAGTCGAAACCTCCAAAATGAATATATAAACAATGTAATTACCAAAGATAACAATAAAAACTTATGGTCCTTTATCAAATCTAAAAAAATGGAACCTTCAGGAATAGCCACACTAAAAGGCTCAAATAATAAAACCTATAATGATAATGAAACTAAAGCTAATATCCTTAACACATATTTTGCATCATCTTTTTCTGCCTCAGGCGACAAGGAAATTTTAATAAATTTAAATAAAATGGAGGAAATATGTAACATAACTGTAGATGAGATAGGTATACATTCACTCCTAAAAAACTTAAAAATAAACAAAGCTACTGGCCCAGATGATTTGCCTGCAAGATTATTAAAAGAACTAAGCAATGAACTGTCCCCAATCCTTATAGTTCTCTTTCAAGCCTCTCTAAACCAGGGTAAAGTGCCCCAGGATTGGAAATTAGCTAACGTAACTCCACTCTTTAAGAAAGGGGATAAATCAGACCCTGGTAATTACAGGCCTGTATCACTTACTAGTATCACCTGTAAATTACTAGAGCACATAATATATAGTAGAATAGTTAACCACCTTGACAAATATAATGCCTTATGCCCACATCAACACGGCTTTAGAAAAAACAGATCATGTGAACACAATTAATAGGTTTAATAGATGAGCTATCAAAAGGCTTGGACAAAAATGATCAAATAGATACAATATTACTAGACTTCTCAAAAGCATTTGACAAAGTTCACCACCTTAGTTTACTTAAAAAACTTAACTACTTTGGAATCTCAGGTTCCTTACATCACTGGATCCAAGACTTCCTTTTGGGCAGGGAGCAAACTGTAATAATTAATGGATCTAAATCTGCACCAATAAAGGTTAACTCAGGAGTTCCACAAGGAACTGTGCTAGGTCCCTTACTCTTTTTAATTTATAAAAATGATTTACCCAACAACATCTCAACAGGTACAAAAGTTAGGTTATTTGCTGATGATTGTATAATCTATAGAACAATTAAATCAGAACAAGATAGCAAAATTTTACAAAAAGACTTAGATGAATTGATAAAATGGGAAACTAACTGGAGTATGTCTTTCCACCCAGAAAAGTGTCAACTGTTAAGAGTAACAAAGAAAAAGAAACAAATAAATTCAAAATATTACATTCATGGAAAAGAACTGACCCAAACTAAAGATGCAAAATACTTAGGAGTCTTAATAAATGAGAAACTATCATGGAATCCCCATGTCAATGAAGTTATTAAAAAATCAAACAAAACCTTAGGCTTTATAAAAAGGAACTTCAACAAATGTAATAGAGATATAAAACTAAAATGCTACCTCACTTTGGTGAGACCTGTACTAGAATATGCATCTTCTGTATGGGACCCATCCACCAAAGAAAACATTGATAAACTAGAACAAATTCAAAAAAGAGCTGCCAGATTCATAACAGGAGAATATTCGAAACTGACAAGAATAACACCATTAGTTAAATCATTAAACCTTGAAACACTAGAGGATAGAAGAACCAAGAGCAAAGTAGTAATCATACATAAAGCAATTAATTCTAATTTAGAAATACAACACAAAGATAACTAAATACAACCCTCAGATAGACATAAGGATAAAAACACCTTTCTTATTCCGTATGCAAGAACAAACACATACAAGTTTTCCTTCTTCCCGTCCGGAATTCGGGCGTGCAATGAGTTGCCTGAAGAATCCAGGAAAACCAACACTTTATCAACATTTAAATCTCTAATAAAAATGCAGGACTAAACACAAACCATAGATAAGCGTAGGACGCAATAATTTTCTGTATAGAAGGAGCGTCTGTAAACAGATAAGATAAGATAAGATAAATAAACTAAGTTTGGGGGCCCTTAAATCACTGGGGACCCCTGGCTTTAACCCTTTCAGCCCCCCCTTTTAATCCGCCATAGTCAGTAGGTAGTAAGTTTAGAAAAAGTGTCGAGGGGGATGGGGGGGGGAGGATTTTGATTGATGCAACGACACGACACAAGATTTTTTAGTTTTATAAATTAAAGGGTTTACAGTAGGCCAGGGGTGGGCAAACGTCGACCCGAGTGAAAAAATATGCGGCCCGCCACAGATTATTTTCCCCAAAGCTTTCAGAAAACCCGCCTTGAACTGAGATTCGCTTCATGTCCGCGACTGAAAGTTCGTCTCGAGTTTTTCATTAGAGCGGCTACTTCCTATCACTATATATATTGATACAGCACCCGAGGATCTGCAGCTGAACTAAGTGACATGCAGACAGATGACACAGTGAAAGACATGTTTCATACTGTCACATCACTTTTATAAATATTTGTCTTCTGAAAAAATTCCTTGTGTGAATGAATTTTTCGAAAAATTTAAGCTATATTTGGATTTGCATATGTTTGAGCTTTTCTTGATTGAAGATCAACAAGAGCAAATACAGAAGACCTTTGACAGACATATGCCCTTTGACAGACAGATGACCTTTGACAGACAGATGACCTTTGACAGACAGATGACCTTTGACAGACAGAAACTTGCAGACAGTGATGAGAATCTCAAGAAGCTATAAATCTCATGTTTTGAAGAAAAAATTGTCTATTAAAAAAGTGTGATTGGCTGCACTTGTCACATTAATCTGATTCTATAATCAAATGTGCTAGCAGCTAGAAATCTAGGTAACATGGCATTAGCACTAGTAATAGAATATTTGATAAAACTACAAAGTTTTAGGAGCTTTATTTATTGATTTTATTATATTATTTATAATTTTCTGAAATTAAAAGGAATGTTAACTAAGGAATACCACGCGGCCCTCCGCTAAACTCCGCTACCACAAATTGGCACATGAGCCCACCCCTGCAGTATAAAGGCGATTAAACTCTCTGCTTAAAATAGATCAAAGTTACAATAATAAGGCGTTTCAAGGGGGTCACTTCCCCTAGTCTCTGGATGTCATTCAGTTGTTAGACGGACGTAGCCAATAGTCTGCTGAGTTCTACCTGTTACCTCCTCACTCTTGGCGGTCCTTGCGTGTCGTTGACATTGTTGTGATAGGCGAGGAGTCTTTAGATGAACTTTTACCGAGGCAGGTTGAGTTAATAAACATGATTTATGATCTTTCTCAAGTCGTATTTGAAAATTACATTCCGACAAAATGGACATCACGTGGTTAGAGCATAAAATTCTTCTGTTATTTAATGGAAGGCCTTGGATCAATGTTCTGATTACTATTACAGGCGGACTGATCGATCTAATATAAAAATAAAAATAATTCATTTAAAAATAATAAATGTACATCCCAATTTAATTTGAGAAAATTCCTGTTTTCAAAGAAATTTTGTTTACTGTTAGATTGTCCAATTCATCATTATTTCAATTTCATTCATGTACGGACGGCAACCAAAATTGTTTAATAAAACAAAAGAATTTCAAACAAAGAGAAAACAATTAGATGTATTTGTAATTGAAAAATCACAGGAAAACATTCGCGTGGATTTTAACTATAACTTTAGAAATTTATTATAATTTATATGTATTTATTCCTAGTGAATTTCATATAACGGCTGAAGCTATTCGTCTGATTATTGTTTGTAATAAATTGTTTAACGTGACAGTGTTCATGTCAAGCTGTATTGCCGCCAGATTTCAAGTTTTTACGGAAGTGATAATTTTATTTGGTATATTCATTGGCGAGCGTCATACTTTTCATGCTGGTAAGTTTTAAGTTTAAATTTAAAAAAATTCTGAAAATATAATCAGCTCTAAAATAAACGGCAACAAGAAAAACCTCAGAAGAAAAAAATACATACAGCTATAAAACCACCAAATGTGTGGCTAATCATAATGTTTACATACAGCTATAAAACCACCAAATGTGTGGCTAATCATAATGTTTACTACAGCTATAAAACCACCAAATGTGTGGCTAATTATAATGTTTACATACAGCTATAAAACCACCAAATGTGTGGCTAATCATAATGTTTACATACAGCTATAAAACCACCAAATGTGTGGCTAATCATAATTTTAAATATGTCTTTATCGATTGATGTCCCTTTTATAGTATTATTAAAATATTGACGCAAACGCTGTAGGCATGTTGGAATACATTAGAATTAGAATATACATTGAGAACGTTTCACTGCTTTAAATCTGGTAAATTTTTGTTGTTTTTGTTGCTGTTGTCTCTAGCCGGAGCTAACAGTGTGATTCTCTGACCAACTCAAATGGACAAACTTCCACGACTTGAGGTGGTTGGTGACGAGGTCCTACGACGTTATGACGTCATTCACCGCGCCTCCACGCCAACCTTTCACCTGGACCCGGTGGACGACAACATCAGCCTGGATCTGGACGACAAGCCGCAGTGGCTGCAGGCGATGGACAAAAACAAAGACAACATCGGCTTCACATTCCTTAAGGTAATAATAACAAAAACACGCATTACAATCGAGGCTCAGAATTGTTCCAATTATCTTTTTAAATGTCTCCTCCATGTTATCATTATCTCATACAGAAGCTCATTCTATATAGAAGATTATTGCGTCCTGCGCGTACCCATGGTTTATGTCTACTCTTGCATTTTTAATAGAGCATTGAATGTTGATTGTGTGTTCGTTTTCGTTGTTTGATCAGGCAAAACATTCCAGGAACAAATTCCAAACCAAATAGTAAGCTAAGTATTTAAACAGGACTCCATTTTGGTTTGCGTTTCTCTATAGAGCTGGGTTGACGAATTACTGCCCGCGGGCCACATCCGACCATTTCAATAACAATGCATGATTGATGAATGCACTTAAAAGAACATATCACATATGACAAACGTTTTGATACAATTAAACTATTAAATTTATAATACTAGAATATCATCGCACGCGCTGAGAAATTATGGCTTCTTTGTACCTACAATTATCTGCAAATATTGTATTTATTTTATTTAGATGTTTTCACTTATAAATAAATGTTCACATCACTCTTATTCATTTTTGTTCAGTTCGACTTCTTTTATAACTGTTTGTTTGTTTGTTTGTTTGTTTGTTGTTTAAGTGCACTCTACTGTTCACAACTACCACGGAAGGCTTAACTTAATTTAGTTTTTCGTCTAGAATGTTTATGCGGCTCGCGCTGTAACTTTGCAGCAATCCGACCCACCGTGGAACACCTGCT
>CALYLW010000646.1:57879-155379 GCA_944989445.1 Ampullaceana balthica | reverse complement strand
AAAAAAAGACCCCAGAATACAGGTATAAACCTTTTAAAAAGACGTGGCAATGGAAGGCAGTTCAGGTTAACAAAGTGGAAAAATAAAACAACCCGGTAAAAACAAAGTTTTTGACTATAAATCCCTTATATATGAGACATAAGTAAAAGTATTGATTATGTTCAAACGTGACAAACATTTACAGACTGAAACCGAAATTATCTCCCTTGGCTTTAAAACTGGGGGAAGGGATGAGGGGGTGTGGACATCGACGGGTGGCGTCAACGCGTTAACTCAACTCAAGGTGGTTTACCTGGTTAAAACACGAGATGCGTTCACCGAAGGCTGGGGTGAAATCAAGTGACCCGTAAAATGTAAACAATAGCGACCGCTACATATAGTTTATACAGATAAACTAAAAATGCATTAATTTAATAACTGTACGTTCGATAGATCTGAATTTTTGATACGATGCATTGTTAGGTGACACGGGTCCTTGAGCCAAATTTCAGCTCGATGGCATGACAGGAACATAGTCATTTTTGACTTCTGTTTTTCCGCGGTGCCCAAGACAGACAGAGATGGCGGTGAAGTTAATATAAGGGATTTAAAAATAAAACAAACCCGTAAAAACAAAGTTTTTGACTATAAATCCCTTATATATGAGACATAACTAACAGTATTGATTATTTTCAAACGCGACAAACATTTACAGACTGAATCTGTCTTAACTCAACTTTGCTTCATAACCCTGGGGGGGTGGGGGGTTGAAGAGGTGAAAGGTCTGGTCACCGATCGCTGGACCGAGCTCAGCGTGACACGTAAAATGTAAACAAAATCACGCCGGTACTTCGATGAGTCGCGTCAACGTGCGAACTGAGCTCTCACATGAAAAAAAAACTGTAACAAATCGTGAATTTGAATTACATACGTTATATAAGGATAAACTAAAAATGCATTAATTTAATTACGGTACATTCGATCGATCTGAAATTTTGATATGATGCATTGTTAGGTGAGACGGGTCCATGCGCCAAATGTCAGCTCGATCGGATCACGGGAAATGGTTCATTTTTTACTTTTGTTTTTCCGCCGCCCTAAGACAGAGAGAGATGACGACAGAACGACAGAGACGGCGGTGAAGTTAATATAATGGATTTAAAAAAGACACAAGCGCTGCTCGTTCCCACCAATGACATTAAGTGACTGGAACAAACTTCCAGAAGGATCACTTGTGGGAGGCTAAAGTGTACCGGGGACAGGGTTAACATACAAGTGTCATTGTTAGGTGTATGTTTGATAGTGTGATAGTTACGTGGATGATTGTTTAAGCAAGAAGTGTAAAATGATTTTCACCCACCCTGACCTCCTTGTTTCACTTTTGTTTAGACTACCAGGCGAAACCCCTCTTCCAGTTGACAGGAAACAACAACAGCGCTGGAAGTTTGACAACTGTCACTCCCGAGATGGGCAGTTCGACTACACTGACAACGTTAGGAACTACGAGGGGTGCCAACTCAGGAACAGCGGAACACTCAAACGTTGTCACGACATCAGTGGAAGGGATGGGAACAACAAGGATGGAAGCAACGTCTGACGCCAGCTACACAACCGTTAAATTTACTTGGACAACGAGTGACCATTTGGAAATAACTCAAAGTGGATCGACCTATAGTACAACTACGGACCTCCAAACACCAAGCTCACCTGTAACATCAACCCAAACTTCAACATTAACAACAACAACACCATTGGCTCCCCAAACATTAACAACAACAACCACACAGATGACAACCATGACTCCAACCACTAACAACACCACTCCAACAACAACACCAGAAATTATCATGACAAGTACAACCCAAGAATCAACGAAATTCACAACAACAACAACAAACACTCTTACAACAACTACCACACCAACCACAACTACTACAACACCAACAACAACTAACACAACACCAACCACAACAAGAACAACACCAACCACAACAACTGCCACACCAACCACAACAACTACCACGCCAACTACAACAACTACAACACCAACCACAACTACTACCACACCAACAACAACTACCACAACACCAACCACAACAATACCACACCAACCACAACAACTGCCACACCAACCACAACAACTACCACGCCAACCACAAATACATCACAGCAACCACAACAACTACCACACCAAACACAACAACTACCACACCAACCACAACAACTACCACACCAACCCCAACAACTACCACACAAACCACAACAACTACCACACCCACAACCACAACAACTACCACACCAACCCCAACAACTACCACACAAACCACAACAACTACCACACCAACCACAACAACACCACACCAACCACAACTACTACCACACCAACCACAACAACTACCACACCCACAACCACAACAACTACCACACCAACAACAACAAAAACCACACCAACCACAACAACTACCACACCAACCACAACCATACCACACCAACACAACTACCACACCAACCACAACTACCACACCAAACACAACAACACCACACCAACCACAACAACACCACACCAACCACAACAACACCAACCAACCACAACAACACCACACCAACCACAACACACACCACACCCCCACAACAACACCACACCAACCACAACAACACCACACCCACCACAACAACACCACACAACCACAACAACACCACACCAACCACAACAACACCACACAAACCACAACAACCCACACCAACCACAACAACACAACACCAACCACAACAACACCACACCAACCACAACAACACCACACCAACACACACAACACCACACCAACCACAACAACACCACACCAACCACAACAACACCACACCCACAACCACAACAACACACACCAACACAACAACACACACCAACCACAACAACTACCACACCAACACAACACACCACACCACCACAACAAACACCACACCAACCACAACAACCACCACACCAACCACAACAACACCACACCAACCACAACAACTACCACACCAACCACAACAACACCACACCAACACAACAACACCACACCAACCACAACACACCACACCAACCACAACAACACCACACCAACCACAACAACACCACACCAACCACAACAACACCACACCAACCACAACAACACCACACCAACCACAACAACACCACACCAACCACAACAACACCACACCACCACAACAACACCACACAACCACAACAACACCACACCAACCACAACAACACCACACCAACACCCAAACACCACACCAACCACAACAACACCACACCAACCACAACAACACCACACAACCACAACAACACCACACCAACCACAACAACACCACACCAAAACAACACCACACCAACCACAACAACACCACACAACCACAACAACACCACACCAACCACAACAACACCACACCAACCACAACAACACCACACCAACCACAACAACACCACACCAACCACAACAACACCACACAAACCACAACAACACCACACCAACCACAACAACACCACACCAACCACAACAACACCACACAACACAACAACACCACACCAACCACAACAACACCACACCAACCACAACAACACCACACCAACCACAACAACACCACACCAACCACAACAACACCACACCAACCACAACAACACCACACCAACACACAACAACACCACACAACCACAACAACACCACACCAACCACAACAACACCACACCAACCACAACAACACCACACCAACCACAACAACACCACACAACCACAACAACACCACACCAACCACAACAACACCACACCAACCACAACAACACCAACCAACCACAACACAACCACACACACAACACACCACACCAACACAACAACACCACACAACCACAACAACACCACACCAACCACAACAACCCACACCAACCACAACAACAACCACACCAACCACAACAACAACCCACAACAACCACAACAACACCACACCAACACACAACAACTACCACACCAACCACAACAACTACCACACCAACCACAACAACTACCACACCAACCACAACGACTACCACACCAACCACAACAACTACCACACCAACCACAACAACTACCACACCAACCACAACAACTACCACACCAACCACAACAACTACCACACCAACCACAACAACTACCACACCAACCACAACAACTACCACACCAACCACAACGACTACCACACCGACCACAACGACTACCACACCGACCACAACAACTACCACACCAACCACAACAACTACCACACCAACCACAACAACTACCACACCAACCACAACAACTACCACACCAACCACAACAACTACCACACCAACCACAACAACTACCACACCAACCACAACAACAACCACACCAACCACAACAACTACCACACCAACCACAACAACTACCACACCAACCACAACAACTACCACACCAACCACAACAACTACCACACCAACCACAACAACTACCACACCAACCACAACTACTACCACTCCTACTACAACGACAACTATTCGAACGAGTACCACTACAACTATAGGCACAACAACACCAGCTCCATGTAAGTTTATTTTAAAAAATTATACGTCTATTTGTTACACAAAAATCTATCACTCTATTAGTTACAGAATCATCTATCAGTGTATTAGTTATACAAAAGTCTATTAAATACACACAAATCTATCAGTTTTTTTTTACACACACACAAAAAAAAACAGATTTAGTGTTGACTATTAGAAACGACATTGAAAATGCAAATATCAATTATTTTTTAAAAAAATGAATTAAGTTTTTTTAAAAAGATGCAAACATTGTAGGAGTACGTTTCCTAACTGAAAGCTAACAACAGCAAATGTTTAATTAATGCACACATTCCTATGATAGTGAAGATTGGGTTATTAAAACAACGGAATAATCTGAGGCATGTTTAAGCTGGTGTACTTGGATATAGCCTAAGATAAACGGACACTTATCTTTCTCTACCCTGGGGATAGACCAATTAGCCTAATACGGGGAATATATGCGAGATTCAAGTCCTTAAATATAAAAAGACGTTTTTTGGCCTTGGGGCACTTTACAATCATTGCTATAACGGAGGCTCCCCCTAGCGAGAATTTCAATAATTTACTTTCGTCTTTAGTTAGCGGTGAATCTGGGGTTAAACACAGATTGGAATTTCCAAATAATTTCCTGATAACTGATGTGAATAATTCAGTGGTGTTTTGTTGTTTTTATGTTGGGTTTTTTTTTCCTTTTTTTTTCCTTTCTTTTTTAAAACAAATACCGTTCTATTGAATTTATTTTACATTCTGTATCTATCGTAAATGATCCCCCTAGGATTTTTTTATCCTCACGAAAGGTAACTTTAAAGGAAAAATCTTTAAATTGTGAAAAAGTAACAATGATACCATTTTTAATTTGGAACAATTAAAATTCATTTAATTTATATATAGTAGGAAAATAGAAAATAAACATAAAAATTGCTAGACTATCCTACGCTTGAATTAAAATAATCAAACATCTAAAGTTGCTGGTTAATTATTGAGACCGACACATGGGAATTGGAAACCTACAAAAGTTAGTGGAATCTAGAGACCTAACAATGGTAAGGGTATTGTGAGAACTACCAGTGCATATTGAAAGTCCTCCCAATGGTGTCGCTGTTATCAATTTTAAAAGGCGGAATAGAATCAATGATGGAGTTGAATACATATTTTATTGTATTTAAAGAATCGATTACTTCGATACTATTCATTGACAAGTGCATCAGATAGTTAAATTTGACATTTTACTCATTGGCGTAGCTAGAACTTTTGCCGCCCGGTGCGGTCTCCAATTTGCCGCCCTTTTCAGGGGCCGTCCATAAATGACGTCCCGCACATAGGGGGAGGGGAGTTACACATATGAGACGAGGGGGAGGGGTTGTTCAAGAAATGTGATGTCACATCTAACCTAACAACTTTAAATAAAAGTCCCACCTAAATGTTTGATTACTAACACTTTATTTAAGGGCGTTTTACATGGCTTCAAGGGTGTTACGATATTAGAGTGCAGTCTTACACTAAAAACATCCTTAAATTACAAAAATTTTTATTTGAAACATGCTCATTTTCAAATAGAAAATGCTTTTAATGAGATAGGCTTTGTGACGTCATATTGAAGAGGGGTCTAAGTTTTTGTGTTGAGAGGGGGGGTGAAAATCATCCAAAATCGTGTGACGTTATTTATGAATAAACTAGCTGACCCGCAGCGTAGCATACGCCGCTAATGATTTAGTGACGGGTGAAGACTTCCTGAAAGACACAGTTGTCAAAATGGGGTTGGTTTGGGCAAACAACTGTGAGTGAATGAAAATAAGGAACTCTGGAGAGACCCGCGGCGTAGCGTACGCCGCAGACTTGCTCATCATAGACAGTGCAAAGAACAGTTGGGGGGTTACCGTACAGACACAAAAAAGCAGCACTAAGTAAATAAAAATAGCGAGTAAATGTAAAGACATGCACACTGAGGTTGTTGTTACCAGCCTCCCGTTTATTAACCGACGTTCACTCGCACTGTTTTGATTTCTTCGTGCTGTAGTTTGTGTCCGTTCTTTCTCCACTTTCTTTGCACTCTCCATGAGCAAGTATACTACGCCGCGGGGCGTCTAATTTCATAATAATTATAAATCCTCAAATCCTATTTTTACATCGTTCCTTTAAAAAAAATTAAAATATAAGCATAAAACAATGACGTCATATAATATTTTTATAAAAAATCGATCGCAGCGCCACCTAACAGCATTATTCCATACCTACATACATACATACAGACGACGGGAATTATTTATATTGATAATTTTAATTGAAACGATGTAAAGGTGGGGAACAATTTTACCATTGCATGCCATATTTATGTAAGCAGTAATGAAAGAGCCCGCATGAGATAATATACCTATAAATACATATTTATGAGTCTTCTACCCACCCCCTGCGCCCTTTCCACAGCTATGACCATGCTGATCTCTCCATTCCCGGCGTTTGGCACAGCTGAGATAATATGCACCTTCACCGGTGGCCAGTATCAGCTTATGGCCATGTTCAGGGAAGACAACACCTCCTCCACAGGCTTCTCTCCCTTGGCCGCCTTCACGCCAAACACCGCTCCGAATTTGAATGGTGATCCCAACCTATACCAGGTCAACCAGTAAGTAAGACATTTATCCCAACCTATACCAGGTCAACCAGTAAGTAAGACATTTATCCCAACCTATACCAGGTCAACCAGTAAGTAAGACATTTATCCCAACATATAAGAAGTCAACCAGTAAGTAAGACATTTATCCCAATATATACGAAGTCAACCAGTAAGTAAGACATTTATCCCAACATATACGAAGTCAACCAGTAAGTAAGACATTTATCCCAATATATACGAAGTCAACCAGTAAGTAAGACATTTATCCCAATATATACGAAGTCAGCCAGTAAGTAAGACATTTATCCCAACATATACGAAGTCAGCCAGTAAGTAAGACATTTATCCCAACCTATACGATGTCAACCAGTAAGTAAGACATTTATCCCAACATATACCAGGTCAACCAGTAAGTAAGACATTTATCCCAACTTACAGGAGGTCAACCACAAGTGTCTTTAAATTCGTAACTATTTGTAAAATAAATTGGTCAATTTATAAAAACAACCCGTAAAAAACCAAGTTTTTGACTATAAATCCTTTACGTATGAGACGTAACTAAAAGAATGTTAATTATAACACGCAGCGCAAGACCATCCAAAAATACAAAATTGCAGTTGTGTCGTAAAACGTGTTTAATATAATGCGCACCGATCAGGAATAGGTTTATAAAAAGAGCTGTCAATAAAATACGCACCTTATTGCGCGACAGAAAGGTTGTTCAATATAATACGCACCGCGACGCTCTATCTCAAAAAATAGCATGATACATAGGAATAAATAAAATAATCTAAAAAATCAATAATTTAATTACGGTACATGCGATCGATCTGAAATTTTGATACATTGTTTTTATCATCGGTACGAAACTGCCTGCAAAATTTCAGCTCGCTATCTTGCGAGCAAGTGGGTTAAAAATCGATCAAAAGTTTTGGCGACAAGCAAGCAAGCAAGCAAGCAAGGTCCGCCGCAGACACCACGAGTTAATATAAAGGATTTTAAAAAAAAAGAATATTTTAAAAATTAATTAAATAAAACTTAAATTTACAATTAAACCTTAAACTTATCACAAAAGAAAATTTTAACGTTAATAAAAATTATTATCTTCAAAAATATTGGTTTAAAGTGTTCCTTATATTATCTTTGCTTGTAAAAGTTCTTGGTGCTTTTAGGTTAATTCACAAGAAAATTTTTTTTACGATAAAGCATGATCCGAGTCTTCCACGTACACTGACCGTTTGGTGACTAAAAGCACCAACTGTACGTGCGCCATAGATCGGATTATATTGTTGTCCCAGGAAGTATATCAGCCATTATAATAGGCATAAGCATTGCCGCTGTTCCGTCTGAAACGGTAAACACAAAACAGTCGCCACCAAAAACCCATTACTGTGGTCTCACCACAAACGGCACCAAAAACACATTACTGTGGTCCCACCACAAACGCCACCAAAAACCCATTACTGTGGTGGTAACATTAAAATGCGACCACCTGCATTTTTTCTGCACGAAATAAAATGTGTTCCTCTACTTCTACGGTTGTAAGTGATCCGCCAAGAATACAAGTGTTTTTGCCGCCAAGAATACAAGTGTTTTTGCCGCCAAGAATACAAGTGTTTTTGCCGCCAAGAATACAAGTGTTCTTTGTGCACAACACACGAAGCTAATTTTTCCTATCTATGACAGCATCCCTTTCAATACACAGAAATATATGCTCGTTAACAGGAAAGTGATACAATTCATACAATATAAAATGTAAACAAATTTTTGGATGAAATTGAAGTACCAAGTTCTGCCTATGTAATGTGTAATTGTAACGGTTACTCGTGGCCCATGTAATGAGAAGTTGTAAATGCCTACGTTGACTTGATGTCACCACAGGTCCACTAATGCCTACGTTTACTTAATGTCACCACAGGTCCACTAATGCCTAAGTTTACTTGGTGTCACCACAGGTCCACTAATGCCTACGTTTACTTGATGTCACCACAGGTCCACTAATGCCTACGTTTACTTGATGTCACCACAGGTCCACTAATGCCTACGTTTACTTGATATCACCACACGTCCACTAATGCCTACGCTGACTTGTTGTCACCACATGTCCACTAATGCCTACGTTGAATTGTTGTCACCACAGGTCCACTAATGCCTACGTTTACTTGTTGTCACCACAGGTCCACTAATGCCTACGTTGACTTGTTGTCACCACAGGTCCACTAATGCCTACGTTTACTTGTCACCACAGGTCCACTAATGCCTACGTTGACTTGTTGTCACCACAGGTCCAATAATGCCTACGTTTACTTGATGTCACCACAGGTCCACTAATGCCTACGTTGACTTGTTGTCACCACAGGTCCACTAATGCCTTCGTTTACTTGATGTCACCACAGGTCCACTAATGCCTACGTTTACTTGTTGTCACCACAGGTCCACTAATGCCTACGTTGACTTGTTGTCATCACAGGTCCACTAATGCCTACGTTTACTTGTCACCACAGGTCCACTAATGCCTACGTTGACTTGTTGTCACCACAGGTCCACTAATGCCTACGTTTACTTGTTGTCACCACAGGTCCACTAATGCCTACGTTTACTTGTCACAACAGGTCCACTAATGCCTACGTTGACTTGTTGTCACCACAGGTCCACTAATGCCTACGTTTACTTGTTGTCACCACAGGTCCACTAATGCCTACGTTTACTTGGTGTCACCACAGGTCCACTAATGCCTACGTTTACTTGATGTCACCACAGGTCCACTAATGCCTACGTTTACTTGATGTCACCACAGGTCCACTCTGGGGTTTGTGCACACATTCACACTGAAGTTCCTTCGTGTCCGGTGTGTGGACGAGGCCAAGTACAGATGTCGGGTCGCCATTCCAGGGGCATTTCTTACAGCCGACGGCAATTCTAAATTGTTCCGTAAGTTCAACGTTAAGATTGGTGCTGCGATACAAATGACAGGACACCGTTGGAACAAGAGTCTGGTAGCTAGAACAAGAGTCTGGTAGCTAGAACAAGAGTCTGGTAGCTAGAACAAGAGTCTGGTAGCTAGAACAAGAGTCTGGTAGCTAGAACAAGAGTCTGGTAGCTAGAACAAGAGTCTGGTAGCTAGAACAAGAGTCTGGTAGCTAGAACAAGAGTCTGGTAGCTAGAACAAGAGTCTGGTAGCTAGAACAAGAGTCTGGTAGCTAGAACAAGAGTCTGGTAGCTAGAACAAGAGTCTGGTAGCTAGAACAAGAGTCTGGTAGCTAGAACAAGAGTCTGGTAGCTAGAACAAGAGTCTGGTAGCTAGAACAAGAGTCTGGTAGCTAGAACAAGAGTCTGGTAGCTAGAACAAGAGTCTGGTAGCTAGAACAAGAGTCTGGTAGCTAGAACAAGAGTCTGGTAGCTAGAACAAGAAACAAGAGTCTGGTAGCTAGAACAAGAGTCTGGTAGCTAGAACAAGAGTCTGGTAGCTAGAACAAGAGTCTGGTAGCTAGAACAAGAGTCTGGTAGCTAGAACAAGAGTCTGGTAGCTAGAACAAGAGTCTGGTAGCTAGAACAAGAGTCTGGTAGCTAGAACAAGAGTCTGGTAGCTAGAACAAGAGTCTGGTAGCAGGTCTGGTAGCTAGATAAAGGCAGGAACAACTTTCATTGAGTTTTTAGCAATGAAAGAAAATTTGAAAAATATTTAGAAAGCATGTGTAGCACCGAACAAAAAAAACACTTCCCACTTCCCCATTTTTAAACATAGGATTTCTTTTTAAATTGGTTTTAAATGATTGAAATCATGCACAGGTCTTGATAGCTCAGTTTTATTTATAATACAATTTACTCCTTTTCATATGTTGTTGAGCCTACTCGTCCATGAGGGGCATCCACCGATCATCGTCGGCGTCTGCGATTCCTCCAAGGGCATAGCCTACCTAAGAGAGACCTCCAGGCATCTCTATCCTGGGCCAGCCTCTCCAGTATCTTCCATTCATGGCCAATTCTCTTGATGTCTGCCTCCAATTCTCGGCGCCACGTGTTTCTTGGACGGACTCTTTTCCGCTTAACCTGTTGGTTCCATTTTAGTGCTTGCCCTAGTTGTATTGGAGGCAGGTTTTCTTAGTGTATGACCAATCTATCTCCAACGCTTCTGTGGAATCTCTTCCTCAATTGGCTTCTGCTTTGTCTTCTGCCACCATTCCCGGTTGCTGATTATGTCCGGCCAGTGGATTCTGAGAATCCTTCATAGGCAATTGTTGATAAAGGACTGGATTCTGGTCAAGTTTACGGCCGTTGTTCTTCACGTCTCGGCTCCATATAGCAGCACAGGCTTCACCATAGCGTTGAAAATCCTTATTTGTAAATTGCTGCTTAGGTTTCTGGAGACTCAAACATTCTTGAGTTGTTGGAAGGCTGCTCTTGCCTTCCCAATCCTTATCCTGACATCAGCATCCGTTTCACCTTGTTTTTCTTCCAAGCTGCCAAGATAGACAAAACTGTCCACCTCCTCGAGTGTTTCTCCTTCAAGCATGATGGGTGATGTACTGGTACCATTAACCTTGAGGACTTCATTTTTCCCTTTGCGTATATTAAGACCCATGCTAGCCGAAGTGGTTGCCACAACGTTTGTTTTTCTCCTGCATCTGTTGTGAGAGAAGGGGAAGATTATCAGCAAAGTCAAGGTCATCAAGTTGATCCCACAAGGTCCATTGGATGCCATTCCTTTTTGCTGTGTGGATGCTTTCATCACCCAGTCAATGGCCAACAAGAACAGGAAGGGTGACAGCAAGCATCTTTGACTCACACCAGTCTTCACCTGGAAAGTACCTGTCACCTCCTGGCCATGGACAACTCGGCTAGTCATCCCTCCATATGTGTTCCTAATTATATCTGTGATTTTCTGCGGTACCCAATAGTGTCGTAACAGTCTCCAGAGGTTTCGCCTGTTAAAACTGTCGAAGGTTTTTTTTCATCTTCAACAAAGTTGACATAGAGAGGCAAGTTCCACTCTAGTGACTGCTCTAGAATGATGCGCAGTGTTGCTATCCGGTTAGTGCAGGATCTCATTTTTATATGGGATATGTAACATGTTTTCCAATGGCAGTGGAAGGGAGTTCATTAAAGAGATAGTCTATAGATTCAAGGATTGTGATTAGAGAAATGGTCTATGATACAAGGATTGTGATTAGTGAAATGGTCTATGATACAAAGATTGTGATTAGAGAAATGGTCTATGATACAAGGATTGTGATTAGTGAAATGGTCTATGATACAAAGATTGTGATTAGAGAAATGGTCTATGATACACGGATTGTGATTAGAGAAATGGTCTATGATACAAGGATTGTGATTAGAGAAATGGTCTATGATACAAGGGAGGTGACTAGTGGTAGCCATCGCGAAATGTAGAATATTGCAATTACATGTGCGAGTAATATATTTTTCAAGTAACTAACGATTTGTTAGTCGTATACCCTACTAGTAACTAGAGTACCAAATAAGCACAAAGTTTTACATAGTTCTAATGTCGCTTTCCATTTTTGGTTTTTAAATAATGGTTTCACTCACAAGATCTTATTAGCTTTTTATTTTTGTTGTTATGGGACTTGTGCCCATTTGGACTTGTGCCCATTTGGACTTGTGCCCATTCTTTCTCTTTCTGTATTTTATTATTTTATTGATTTCTAATGGTAAGGTAGATAATTTATTAAGTCAAGTTAATTAAAATATAGATATGTGTTGATGAAGGTATCTGCCGAAAAGTGTACACCCTTTACAATGTTCCCTCTAAGTCTAAGTCTAAAATTCGTTGGTCCATGTGCAAATAAAAAAACTGGTGTGAAAAATTTCATAGCATCCAAAATTTCTTGTACACAAATTACCACCCTAAAACACGGTTATTTTTTTTTATCCTTATCAAACTTTGATAAGCAGAAATTCTTAACAGCTGCGTGCATCGGTGGGAACCTGCAGGGCCAAGCTTACAGAGAAAATTGATGTGTATTGTATGTTATAAAATCTTCAATGCATTTTCTTCCAGTACGCCCAGAAGACCAAGAGACCAAAGTAGATGTACCGCCGGTCATACGAGTGGCTGAGACAGTGACCCTGGTCTGTTCCTCCTTTGAGTTTAGAAATAACACAGCCATCTGGCAGCTCAGGCGGCTGTCTGACCCAAACTTTCAGACCTTCACGCCTATTGGCTTCCCGGAGCAGATCCTGAGGGCAGAGGAGCTGACCGGAACTGGCAAGGACATAGGGTAGGTCCACTGTCAGGGTCCTGTATAGTGTTTGATTTACACCACTGTCATGGTTTAGTGCTACATTTACACCACCGTCATGGTTAGTGCTACATTTATACCACTGTCATGGTTTAGTGCTTAATTTACACCACTGTCATGGTTTAGTGCTACATTTACACCACTGTCATGGTTTAGTGCTACATTTACACCATTGTCATGGTTTAGTGCTAAATTTACACCACTGTCATGGTTTAGTGCTACATTTACAGCACTGTCATGGTTTAGTGCTTAATTTACACCAATGTCATGGTTTAGTGCTTAATTTACACCACTGTCATGGTTTAGTGCTTAATTTACACCACTGTCATGGTTTAGTGCTTAATTTACACCACTGTCATGGTTTAGTGCTTAATTTACACCACTGTCATGGTTTAGTGCTTAATTTACACCACTGTCATGGTTTAGTGCTTAATTTACACCACTGTCATGGTTTAGTGCTTAATTTACACCACTGTCATGGTTTAGTGCTACATTTACACCACTGTCATGGTTTAGTGCTACATTTACACCACTGTCATGGTTTAGTGCTTAATTTACACCACTGTCATGGTTTAGTGCTACATTTACACCACTGTCATGGTTTAGTGCTTAATTTACACCACTGTCATGGTTTAGTGCTTAATTTACACCACTGTCATGGTTTAGTGCTTAATTTACACCACTGTCATGGTTTAGTGCTTAATTAACACCACTGTCATGGTTTAGTGCTTAATTTACACCACTGTCATGGTTTAGTGCTTAATTTACACCACTGTCATGGTTTAGTGCTTAATTTACACCACTGTCATGGTTTAGTGCTTAATTTACACCACTGTCATGGTTTAGTGCTTAATTAACACCACTGTCATGGTTTAGTGCTTAATTTACACCACTGTCATGGTTTAGTGCTTAATTTACACCACTGTCATGGTTTAGTGCTACATTTACACCATTGTCATGGTTTAGTGTTACATTTAATCAATTGTCATGGCTTAGTGCTTCATTTACACCACTGTCATGGTTTAGTGCTGAATTTACACCACTGTCATGGTTTAGTGCTTAATTTACACCACTGTCATGGTTTAGTGCTACATTTACACCACTGTCATGGTTTAGTGCTACATTTACACCATTGCCATGGTTTAGTGCTACATTTACACCATTGGCATTGTTTAGTGCTACATTTACACCACTGTCATGGTGTAGTGCTACATTTACACCACTGTCATGGTTTAGTGCTACATTTACACCACTGTCATGGTTTAGTGCTACATTTACACCACTGTCATGGTTTAGTGCTACATTTACACCATTGTCATGGTTTAGTGCTACATTTACACCACTGTCATGGTTTAGTGCTACAATTACACCATTGTCACGGTTTAGTGCTTAATTTACACCACTGTCATGGTTTAGTGCTTAATTTACATCACTGTCATGGTTTAGTGTTACATTTACACCACTGTCATGGCTTAGTGCTACAATTACACCATTGTCATGGTTTAGTGCTACATTTACATCACTGTCACGGTTTAGTGCTACATTTACACCACTGTCATGGTTTAGTGCTATATTTACACCATTGTCATGGTTTAGTGCTACATTTACACCACTGTCATGGTTTAGTGCTACATTTACACCACTGTCATGGTTTAGTACTACATTTACACCATTGTCATGGTTTAGTGCTACATTTACACCACTGTCATGGTTTAGTGCTACAATTACACCATTGTCACGGTTTAGTGCTTAATTTACACCACTGTCATGGTTTAGTGCTTAATTTACATCACTGTCATGGTTTAGTGTTACATTTACACCACTGTCATGGCTTAGTGCTACAATTACACCATTGTCATGGTTTAGTGCTACATTTACATCACTGTCACGGTTTAGTGCTACATTTACACCACTGCCATGGTTTAGTGCTATATTTACACCATTGTCATGGTTTGGTGCTACATTTACACTACCTTCACGGTTTAGTGCTACATTTATACCATTGTCATGGTTTAGTGCTACATTTACACCACTGTCATGGTTTAGTGCTACATTTACACCACTGTCATGGTTTAGGGCTTCATTTACACCACTCTCATTGTCTAGGCTTCATTTACACCACTGTCATGGTCCTGTCTTATATTTTATTTACATAACTGTCACGGTCTTGTCTAGCATTTGACATCCTGTCAAGGTCTGCTTACCCCCCTGTCACGTGTTGAATCACGAGTTTGATGACGCAGAGGTCACGTGAGTGAAATCGCGGGAAGAAATGGGGAAGAAGGTTCAAGAGTGGTAGGCCTATTAAAGTTGGCTAGAATGTAGTAATGATGTTTCCACGAAGTGTAACCTCAATTTGATATTCGTGTACATATTATTCATATTAAAGTTATTTTGTTGACAATAGTATTTCAAGGATTTATTTCACGAAAGTTTGTATTGAGAGAACGCCTACAAAACACATATAAAAGTAAACCATTTACACACCCCCCCTTGTTATCATTTCAATTGCAATATTCATCTCCCCTTGTCAATAAAATGTTTCATTCATATTTGAGTATTTTGAGCTTTACTCTAGCGTAACAAGTTGCATCTCAAAATACATGTAGTGTCATACCATCCTATTAACCTTGGCCGAATCTATTTTCAAAGTCACCTGTATCTGGATTCCATTTATAAATTCCGCAATGTCTTCGATTTGAGAAGATTGTTCAAATCGTAATGACAGTTTTTCAAGAATTGCATTAACTTATGTGACCATCTGTATCTACATTTTCACGAATCAGCATAAAACTTCAATAAATCGTTCAACATAGTTTTAAGTTCACTTACATTCAGCGAACAATCTGTAGAGAAGATAAGATTGGTTAGCCAGTCTGCATCAGTCAATTAAGACCTTTTTTCTGTCTGGTCATCCACGAAGTTCTAATGATATCAAGTTACTCTAGAAAATACATGTATTACTATTACAGAGCTTGATCACTGCTAAGCAAAATAATTTTTTTATATCAATTTGAAAGCTGAAATGGTTGAACTTCATTTAAAAGGGGCTCAAATTTTCTCTTATTCAAAGTACGTGCAGTGATGAAATTTACGGTATTTTATGTTACATTTCATAATGTATTCAAGATCGTTTAGGCCGGATTTCACAAACAGTGTTTCTTTGTAAATACCTTTGTAAATACCTTTGTAAATATGCTGCATATAACTAATTATTATCCTGCCTATCACTATAGGCTATGTGTCTACAACATCCTGTATTTTACCATTGTCTATCTATCTAGGTCATGTGTCTACACGTGATGTATATTACCATATCTATTATTATCTATCTCTCTAGGTCATGTGTCTACACGTGATGTATATTACCATATCTATTATTATCTATCTCTCTAGGTCATGTGTCTATATGTGATGTATATTACCATATCTATTATTATCTATCTCTCTAGGTCATGTGTCTACACGTGATGTATATTACCATATCTATTATTATCTATCTCTCTAGGTCATGTGTCTACAAAAGCAACAATGTCGTTGTGAGAAGTTTTGGCCTTCAGTCCAATGGAGATGAGTTCAGGTGTCAATCAGGATCCACTGGGGGCGTGTCCACATCTGCCACTCTGGTGGTTGTATAGACACTCAATCAGGATCCACTGGGGGCGTGTCCACATCTGACACTCTGGTTGTTGTATAGACACTCAATCAGGATCCACTGGGGGCGTGTCCACATCTGCCAATCTGGTTGTTGTATAGACACTCAATCGGGATCCACTGGGGGCGTGTCCACATCTGCCAATCTGGTTGTTGTATAGACACTCAATCAGGATCCACTGGGGGCGTGTCCACATCTGCCAATCTGCTTGTTGTATAGACACTCAATCGGGATCCACTGGGGGCGTGTCCACATCTGCCAATCTGCTTGTTGTATAGACACTCAATCGGGATCCACTGGGGGCGTGTCCACATCTGCCAATCTGCTTGTTGTATAGACACTCAATCGGGATCCACTGGGGGCGTGTCCACATCTGCCAATCTGCTTGTTGTATAGACACTCAATCGGGATCCACTGGGGGCGTGTCCACATCTGCCAATCTGCTTGTTGTATAGACACTCAATCGGGATCCACTGGGGGCGTGTCCACATCTGCCAATCTGCTTGTTGTATAGACACTCAATCGGGATCCACTGGGGGCGTGTCCACATCTGCCAATCTGCTTGTTGTATAGACACTCAATCGGGATCCACTGGGGGCGTGTCCACATCTGCCAATCTGCTTGTTGTATAGACACTCAATCGGGATCCACTGGGGGCGTGTCCACATCTGCCAATCTGCTTGTTGTATAGACACTCAATCGGGATCCACTGGGGGCGTGTCCACATCTGCCAATCTGCTTGTTGTATAGACACTCAATCGGGATCCACTGGGGGCGTGTCCACATCTGCCAATCTGCTTGTTGTATAGACACCCCAACAGGGCTCACTGGGGGCGTGTCTACATCTGCCACTCTGGTTGTTGTATAGACACCCCAACAGGGCTCACTGGGGGCGTGTCTACATCTGCCACTCTGGTTGTTGTATAGACACCCCAACAGGGCTCACTGGGGGCGTGTCTACATCTGCCACTCTGGTTGTTGTATAGACACTCCAACAGGGCTCACTGGGGGCGTGTCTACATCTGCCACTCTGGTTGTTGTATAGACACTCCAACAGGGCTCACTGGGGGCGTGTCCACATCTGCCACTCTGGTTGTTGTGTGGACTGGTTCATGTCCAATCTCAGGAACTCATTCGACGCCATATTGTTGATACTAGTGGCGATTGCGTGGTCAGCACCAGGGACACGGCCACGAGCGGGGGGGAGGCTACGATAAAAGTCCATAACTACTAAGTCTCGTACTGTGCTGATGACACGCGTGCCGTGCTGATGACACGCGTGATGTGTTGATGACACTCGTGCCGTGTTGATGACACGCGTGATGTGTTGGTGACACGCGTGCCTCGCTGATGACACGCGTGCTGTACTGATGACACGCGTGCTGTGTTGATGGCACTCATGTTGTGCTGACACTTATGATGTGCTGGTTGCACTAATTTACAGAACCCTTAACATGTTATGACAAATGTTTATACATTTAAACTTATGATATGTATATACATATATTATTATACATCTATACATACTCTTATTTACTAAAGATCTTTTGTTATATTGTGAACTGTAAATGATATTATATATTAATAATGTGATGACATTTTATATAATCAATATTAAATCGTTGTATTGTATGCATAAAGCTATGATGATGTGCTCTACAATCTTTGTTAAAACTTTATAGATCATTAACTAAACAATATTATTAATTTACATTATAAATTGTTAATCAAAAATGTATATGTGAATCTATGACTATGCTGGTATATTTACATAAATTTATATTAATTTTGTGCATATAAATTATACTAAATACAAATGCTTGTAAATGTTATTAATGTTGTTATAATTGTAAGTGTAAGCTGAGGAGCGTGGGATCTAGCCCCCGTTTAGCCACAATAAAAGTGTTATTAATGACTATTGTTAAAAAGTCATCCGCTGACTTGGAGAGGAGATGGGCACCGCCAAGTCCTACTAAGACCCGAGAAAGTTCTAATGGAAACATTAGAACCCCACGAAGTTATGGGACAAAAAAGAAAAAAAAACCTGTATTTACGTATGTTAAGATTAGTAGTGAAATGTGATTTTTTTTTCCTTTCACTGAAGTTTCAGGTTAAGTCTATTTCGTTGTTCTAATATATCTGATAGATATGCTACTCTTTTCAACCATGTTTCGTCGTAAAAGTATACACAATGGCCATGCTTCCCTTGAACTTCCAAGAAACGATTCATAACATTTCAACGTGACAAACCATTAAATCATTAATAATACAAAAATGCATTATTATCTTAAATAATTTTGATTTTGTTTGCTTGTAAAAGTTAATCGCCGCACACACACATACACACACACATACACACACATACACAAACATACACACACACATACAGACACACACATACACACACACATACACACACACATATATACACACACACACACATACACACACAATTTTAAAAAAATAAGCGTATCCCAATTGGGGCTCACGACCCATATGTTGGGAACTTGTGAACTCTTCAACTCTGCCATAGTTGGTACACAAAAACTGTATGGTCCATATTAAAATACTATTGCTACCAGAGTTGGTACACAACAACTTTATGGTCCATATTACAATATTATTGCTACCAGAGTTGGTACACAACAACTTTATGGTCCATATTACAATACTATTGCTACCAGAGTTGGTACACAACAACTTTATGGTCCATATTACAATACTATTGCTACCAGAGTTGGTACACAACAACTTTATGGTCCATATTACAATACTATTGCTACCAGAGTTGGTACACAACAACTTTATGGTCCATATTACAATAATATTGCCACCAGAGTTGGTACATAACAACTTTATGGTCCATAATAAAATGAACTCGTGCTATCTACCCCGACGGGGCGGGAGTCCAAAAATGTTTTCGCACTTTTGTAAGACTTTGTTCCACATGGGACATATGCGTTCTTGACAAATCTCGGCATATAAATCCATATTGATCCAGATAAAAATCTAAAAGTGATTAAACCTTACATGATACATCGTTAACCTGGCCACAAACAAAGTCGTTTTTTTCTGTAATACTTGTACATCGTTTTAGACTTTTGTTATCGTGTTGATTGATGGATATAAACCAAACTTGGTGCAAGAAAACTTCGATAGGGCATGTTAAAATACAACATGGAATTGTACTCCTAAATTACCTCCCTTTGAGGCAAGGTGAACTACTTCTTATCACATGTGTAAAAGTATCTAAGAGTAGCATTAGACTATTAGAGTAGCATTAGACTATTAGAGTAACATTAGACTATTAGAGTAACATTAGACTATTAGAGTAACATTAGACTATTAGAGTAACATTAGACTATTAGAGTAACATTAGACTATTAGAGTAGCATTAGACTATTAGAGTAGCATTAGACTATTAGAGTAACATTAGACTATTAGAGTAGCATTAGACTATTAGAGTAGCATTAGACTATTAGAGTAACATTAGACTATTAGAGTAGCATTAGACTATTAGAGTAGCATTAGACTATTAGAGTAGCATTAGACTATTAGAGTAACATTAGACTATTAGAGTAGCATTAGACTATTAGAGTAGCATTAGACTATTAGAGTAGCATTAGACTATTAGAGTAGCATTAGACTATTAGAGTAACATTAGACTATTAGAGTAGCATTAGACTATTAGAGTAACATTAGACTATTAGAGTAACATTAGACTATTAGAGTAACATTAGACTATTAGAGTAACATTAGACTATTAGAGTAGCATTAGACTATTAGAGTAGCATTAGACTATTAGAGTAACATTAGACTATTAGAGTAGCATTAGACTATTAGAGTAGCATTAGACTATTAGAGTAGCATTAGACTATTAGAGTAGCATTAGACTATTAGAGTAGCATTAGACTATTAGAGTAGCATTAGACTATTAGAGTAACATTAGACTATTAGAGTAGCATTAGACTATTAGAGTAACATTAGACTATTAGAGTAACATTAGACTATTAGAGTAACATTAGACTATTAGAGTAACATTAGACTATTAGAGTAGCATTAGACTATTAGAGTAACATTAGACTATTAGAGTAGCATTAGACTATTAGAGTAGCATTAGACTATTAGAGTAACATTAGACTATTAGAGTAACATTAGACTATTAGAGTAACATTAGACTATTAGAGTAACATTAGACTATTAGAGTAGCATTAGACTATTAGAGTAACATTAGACTATTAGAGTAGCATTAGACTATTAGAGTAACATTAGACTATTAGAGTAGCATTAGACTATTAGAGTAGCATTAGACTATTAGAGTAGCATTAGACTATTAGAGTAGCATTAGACTATTAGAGTAGCATTAGACTATTAGAGTAGCATTAGACTATTAGAGTAGCATTAGACTATTAGAGTAGCATTAGACTATTAGAGTAGCATTAGACTATTAGAGTAGCATTAGACTATTAGAGTAGCATTAGACTATTAGAGTAGCATTAGACTATTAGAGTAACATTAGACTATTAGAGTAGCATTAGACTATTAGAGTAACATTAGACTATTAGAGTAGCATTAGACTATTAGAGTAGCATTAGACTATTAGAGTAGCATTAGACTATTAGAGTAGCATTAGACTATTAGAGTAGCATTAGACTATTAGAGTAGCATTAGACTATTAGAGTAGCATTAGACTATTAGAGTAGCATTAGACTATTAGAGTAGCATTAGACTATTAGAGTAGCATTAGACTATTAGAGTAACATTAGACTATTAGAGTAGCATTAGACTATTAGAGTAACATTAGACTATTAGAGTAGCATTAGACTATTAGAGTAGCATTAGACTATTAGAGTAGCATTAGACTATTAGAGTAGCATTAGACTATTAGAGTAGCATTAGACTATTAGAGTAGCATTAGACTATTAGAGTAGCATTAGACTATTAGAGTAACATTAGACTATTAGAGTAGCATTAGACTATTAGAGTAGCATTAGACTATTAGAGTAGCATTAGACTATTAGAGTAGCATTAGACTATTAGAGTAACATTAGACTATTAGAGTAGCATTAGACTATTAGAGTAGCATTAGACTATTAGAGTAGCATTAGACTATTAGAGTAGCATTAGACTATTAGAGTAGCATTAGACTATTAGAGTAGCATTAGACTATTAGAGTAGCATTAGACTATTAGAGTAACATTAGACTATTAGAGTAGCATTAGACTATTAGAGTAACATTAGACTATTAGAGTAGCATTAGACTATTAGAGTAGCATTAGACTATTAGAGTAGCATTAGACTATTAGAGTAACATTAGACTATTAGAGTAGCATTAGACTATTAGAGTAACATTAGACTATTAGAGTAGCATTAGACTATTAGAGTAGCATTAGACTATTAGAGTAACATTAGACTATTAGAGTAGCATTAGACTATTAGAGTAGCATTAGACTATTAGAGTAGCATTAGACTATTAGAGTAGCATTAGACTATTAGAGTAACATTAGACTATTAGAGTAGCATTAGACTATTAGAGTAGCATTAGACTATTAGAGTAGCATTAGACTATTAGAGTAGCATTAGACTATTAGAGTAACATTAGACTATTAGAGTAGCATTAGACTATTAGAGTAACATTAGACTATTAGAGTAGCATTAGACTATTAGAGTAGCATTAGACTATTAGAGTAGCATTAGACTATTAGAGTAGCATTAGACTATTAGAGTAGCATTAGACTATTAGAGTAGCATTAGACTATTAGAGTAGCATTAGACTATTAGAGTAGCATTAGACTATTAGAGTAGCATTAGACTATTAGAGTAACATTAGACTATTAGAGTAGCATTAGACTATTAGAGTAGCATTAGACTATTAGAGTAGCATTAGACTATTAGAGTAGCATTAGACTATTAGAGTAACATTAGACTATTAGAGTAGCATTAGACTATTAGAGTAGCATTAGACTATTAGAGTAGCATTAGACTATTAGAGTAGCATTAGACTATTAGAGTAGCATTAGACTATTAGAGTAACATTAGACTATTAGAGTAGCATTAGACTATTAGAGTAGCATTAGACTATTAGAGTAACATTAGACTATTAGAGTAGCATTAGACTATTAGAGTAGCATTAGACTATTAGAGTAACATTAGACTATTAGAGTAACATTAGACTATTAGAGTAACATTAGACTATTAGAGTAGCATTAGACTATTAGAGTAACATTAGACTATTAGAGTAACATTAGACTATTAGAGTAACATTAGACTATTAGAGTAACATTAGACTATTAGAGTAACATTAGACTATTAGAGTAACATTAGACTATTAGAGTAACATTAGACTATTAGAGTAACATTAGACTATTAGAGTAACATTAGACTATTAGAGTAACATTAGACTATTAGAGTAACATTAGACTATTAGAGTAGCATTAGACTATTAGAGTAGCATTAGACTATTAGAGTAGCATTAGACTATTAGAGTAACATTAGACTATTAGAGTAGCATTAGACTATTAGAGTAGCATTAGACTATTAGAGTAGCATTAGACTATTAGAGTAGCATTAGACTATTAGAGTAGCATTAGACTATTAGAGTAGCATTAGACTATTAGAGTAGCATTAGACTATTAGAGTAGCATTAGACTATTAGAGTAGCATTAGACTATTAGAGTAGCATTAGACTATTAGAGTAGCATTAGACTATTAGAGTAGCATTAGACTATTAGAGTAGCATTAGACTATTAGAGTAGCATTAGACTATTAGAGTAGCATTAGACTATTAGAGTAGCATTAGACTATTAGAGTAGCATTAGACTATTAGAGTAGCATTAGACTATTAGAGTAACATTAGACTATTAGAGTAGCATTAGACTATTAGAGTAGCATTAGACTATTAGAGTAGCATTAGACTATTAGAGTAGCATTAGACTATTAGAGTAGCATTAGACTATTAGAGTAGCATTAGACTATTAGAGTAGCATTAGACTATTAGAGTAGCATTAGACTATTAGAGTAGCATTAGACTATTAGAGTAGCATTAGACTATTAGAGTAGCATTAGACTATTAGAGTAGCATTAGACTATTAGAGTAGCATTAGACTATTAGAGTAGCATTAGACTATTAGAGTAACATTAGACTATTAGAGTAGCATTAGACTATTAGAGTAACATTAGACTATTAGAGTAGCATTAGACTATTAGAGTAGCATTAGACTATTAGAGTAGCATTAGACTATTAGAGTAGCATTAGACTATTAGAGTAGCATTAGACTATTAGAGTAGCATTAGACTATTAGAGTAGCATTAGACTATTAGAGTAGCATTAGACTATTAGAGTAGCATTAGACTATTAGAGTAACATTAGACTATTAGAGTAGCATTAGACTATTAGAGTAGCATTAGACTATTAGAGTAGCATTAGACTATTAGAGTAACATTAGACTATTAGAGTAGCATTAGACTATTAGAGTAGCATTAGACTATTAGAGTAGCATTAGACTATTAGAGTAGCATTAGACTATTAGAGTAGCATTAGACTATTAGAGTAGCATTAGACTATTAGAGTAACATTAGACTATTAGAGTAGCATTAGACTATTAGAGTAGCATTAGACTATTAGAGTAGCATTAGACTATTAGAGTAGCATTAGACTATTAGAGTAGCATTAGACTATTAGAGTACATTAGACTATTAGAGTACATTAGACTATTAGAGTAACATTAGACTATTAGAGTAGCATTAGACTATTAGAGTAGCATTAGACTATTAGAGTAGCATTAGACTATTAGAGTAGCATTAGACTATTAGAGTAACATTAGACTATTAGAGTAACATTAGACTATTAGAGTAACATTAGACTATTAGAGTAGCATTAGACTATTAGAGTAGCATTAGACTATTAGAGTAGCATTAGACTATTAGAGTAGCATTAGACTATTAGAGTAACATTAGACTATTAGAGTAGCATTAGACTATTAGAGTAGCATTAGACTATTAGAGTAGCATTAGACTATTAGAGTAGCATTAGACTATTAGAGTAGCATTAGACTATTAGAGTAGCATTAGACTATTAGAGTAGCATTAGACTATTAGAGTAGCATTAGACTATTAGAGTAACATTAGACTATTAGAGTAACATTAGACTATTAGAGTAGCATTAGACTATTAGAGTAGCATTAGACTATTAGAGTAGCATTAGACTATTAGAGTAGCATTAGACTATTAGAGTAACATTAGACTATTAGAGTAGCATTAGACTATTAGAGTAGCATTAGACTATTAGAGTAGCATTAGACTATTAGAGTAGCATTAGACTATTAGAGTAGCATTAGACTATTAGAGTAACATTAGACTATTAGAGTAGCATTAGACTATTAGAGTAACATTAGACTATTAGAGTAACATTAGACTATTAGAGTAGCATTAGACTATTAGAGTAGCATTAGACTATTAGAGTAGCATTAGACTATTAGAGTAGCATTAGACTATTAGAGTAGCATTAGACTATTAGAGTAGCATTAGACTATTAGAGTAGCATTAGACTATTAGAGTAGCATTAGACTATTAGAGTAACATTAGACTATTAGAGTAACATTAGACTATTAGAGTAACATTAGACTATTAGAGTAGCATTAGACTATTAGAGTAGCATTAGACTATTAGAGTAGCATTAGACTATTAGAGTAGCATTAGACTATTAGAGTAGCATTAGACTATTAGAGTAACATTAGACTATTAGAGTAGCATTAGACTATTAGAGTAGCATTAGACTATTAGAGTAGCATTAGACTATTAGAGTAACATTAGACTATTAGAGTAGCATTAGACTATTAGAGTAACATTAGACTATTAGAGTAACATTAGACTATTAGAGTAGCATTAGACTATTAGAGTAGCATTAGACTATTAGAGTAGCATTAGACTATTAGAGTAGCATTAGACTATTAGAGTAGCATTAGACTATTAGAGTAACATTAGACTATTAGAGTAGCATTAGACTATTAGAGTAGCATTAGACTATTAGAGTAGCATTAGACTATTAGAGTAGCATTAGACTATTAGAGTAGCATTAGACTATTAGAGTAACATTAGACTATTAGAGTAGCATTAGACTATTAGAGTAGCATTAGACTATTAGAGTAGCATTAGACTATTAGAGTAACATTAGACTATTAGAGTAACATTAGACTATTAGAGTAGCATTAGACTATTAGAGTAGCATTAGACTATTAGAGTAGCATTAGACTATTAGAGTAACATTAGACTATTAGAGTAGCATTAGACTATTAGAGTAGCATTAGACTATTAGAGTAGCATTAGACTATTAGAGTAGCATTAGACTATTAGAGTAACATTAGACTATTAGAGTAACATTAGACTATTAGAGTAACATTAGACTATTAGAGTAACATTAGACTATTAGAGTAACATTAGACTATTAGAGTAGCATTAGACTATTAGAGTAGCATTAGACTATTAGAGTAGCATTAGACTATTAGAGTAACATTAGACTATTAGAGTAGCATTAGACTATTAGAGTAGCATTAGACTATTAGAGTAGCATTAGACTATTAGAGTAGCATTAGACTATTAGAGTAGCATTAGACTATTAGAGTAACATTAGACTATTAGAGTAGCATTAGACTATTAGAGTAGCATTAGACTATTAGAGTAGCATTAGACTATTAGAGTAGCATTAGACTATTAGAGTAGCATTAGACTATTAGAGTAGCATTAGACTATTAGAGTAGCATTAGACTATTAGAGTAGCATTAGACTATTAGAGTAGCATTAGACTATTAGAGTAACATTAGACTATTAGAGTAGCATTAGACTATTAGAGTAACATTAGACTATTAGAGTAGCATTAGACTATTAGAGTAGCATTAGACTATTAGAGTAGCATTAGACTATTAGAGTAGCATTAGACTATTAGAGTAGCATTAGACTATTAGAGTAGCATTAGACTATTAGAGTAGCATTAGACTATTAGAGTAGCATTAGACTATTAGAGTAGCATTAGACTATTAGAGTAGCATTAGACTATTAGAGTAGCATTAGACTATTAGAGTAGCATTAGACTATTAGAGTAGCATTAGACTATTAGAGTAGCATTAGACTATTAGAGTAGCATTAGACTATTAGAGTAGCATTAGACTATTAGAGTAGCATTAGACTATTAGAGTAGCATTAGACTATTAGAGTAGCATTAGACTATTAGAGTAGCATTAGACTATTAGAGTAGCATTAGACTATTAGAGTAACATTAGACTATTAGAGTAGCATTAGACTATTAGAGTAGCATTAGACTATTAGAGTAACATTAGACTATTAGAGTAGCATTAGACTATTAGAGTAGCATTAGACTATTAGAGTAGCATTAGACTATTAGAGTAACATTAGACTATTAGAGTAGCATTAGACTATTAGAGTAGCATTAGACTATTAGAGTAGCATTAGACTATTAGAGTAGCATTAGACTATTAGAGTAACATTAGACTATTAGAGTAACATTAGACTATTAGAGTAACATTAGACTATTAGAGTAGCATTAGACTATTAGAGTAGCATTAGACTATTAGAGTAGCATTAGACTATTAGAGTAGCATTAGACTATTAGAGTAGCATTAGACTATTAGAGTAGCATTAGACTATTAGAGTAACATTAGACTATTAGAGTAGCATTAGACTATTAGAGTAACATTAGACTATTAGAGTAACATTAGACTATTAGAGTAGCATTAGACTATTAGAGTAGCATTAGACTATTAGAGTAGCATTAGACTATTAGAGTAGCATTAGACTATTAGAGTAACATTAGACTATTAGAGTAGCATTAGACTATTAGAGTAGCATTAGACTATTAGAGTAACATTAGACTATTAGAGTAGCATTAGACTATTAGAGTAGCATTAGACTATTAGAGTAACATTAGACTATTAGAGTAGCATTAGACTATTAGAGTAGCATTAGACTATTAGAGTAGCATTAGACTATTAGAGTAGCATTAGACTATTAGAGTAGCATTAGACTATTAGAGTAGCATTAGACTATTAGAGTAGCATTAGACTATTAGAGTAGCATTAGACTATTAGAGTAGCATTAGACTATTAGAGTAGCATTAGACTATTAGAGTAGCATTAGACTATTAGAGTAGCATTAGACTATTAGAGTAGCATTAGACTATTAGAGTAGCATTAGACTATTAGAGTAGCATTAGACTATTAGAGTAGCATTAGACTATTAGAGTAGCATTAGACTATTAGAGTAACATTAGACTATTAGAGTAGCATTAGACTATTAGAGTAGCATTAGACTATTAGAGTAGCATTAGACTATTAGAGTAGCATTAGACTATTAGAGTAGCATTAGACTATTAGAGTAGCATTAGACTATTAGAGTAGCATTAGACTATTAGAGTAGCATTAGACTATTAGAGTAACATTAGACTATTAGAGTAGCATTAGACTATTAGAGTAGCATTAGACTATTAGAGTAGCATTAGACTATTAGAGTAGCATTAGACTATTAGAGTAACATTAGACTATTAGAGTAACATTAGACTATTAGAGTAGCATTAGACTATTAGAGTAACATTAGACTATTAGAGTAGCATTAGACTATTAGAGTAGCATTAGACTATTAGAGTAACATTAGACTATTAGAGTAGCATTAGACTATTAGAGTAACATTAGACTATTAGAGTAGCATTAGACTATTAGAGTAGCATTAGACTATTAGAGTAACATTAGACTATTAGAGTAGCATTAGACTATTAGAGTAGCATTAGACTATTAGAGTAGCATTAGACTATTAGAGTAACATTAGACTATTAGAGTAGCATTAGACTATTAGAGTAGCATTAGACTATTAGAGTAGCATTAGACTATTAGAGTAACATTAGACTATTAGAGTAGCATTAGACTATTAGAGTAGCATTAGACTATTAGAGTAGCATTAGACTATTAGAGTAACATTAGACTATTAGAGTAGCATTAGACTATTAGAGTAACATTAGACTATTAGAGTAGCATTAGACTATTAGAGTAGCATTAGACTATTAGAGTAGCATTAGACTATTAGAGTAACATTAGACTATTAGAGTAACATTAGACTATTAGAGTAGCATTAGACTATTAGAGTAGCATTAGACTATTAGAGTAGCATTAGACTATTAGAGTAACATTAGACTATTAGAGTAGCATTAGACTATTAGAGTAGCATTAGACTATTAGAGTAACATTAGACTATTAGAGTAGCATTAGACTATTAGAGTAACATTAGACTATTAGAGTAACATTAGACTATTAGAGTAGCATTAGACTATTAGAGTAGCATTAGACTATTAGAGTAGCATTAGACTATTAGAGTAGCATTAGACTATTAGAGTAACATTAGACTATTAGAGTAACATTAGACTATTAGAGTAACATTAGACTATTAGAGTAACATTAGACTATTAGAGTAGCATTAGACTATTAGAGTAGCATTAGACTATTAGAGTAGCATTAGACTATTAGAGTAACATTAGACTATTAGAGTAGCATTAGACTATTAGAGTAGCATTAGACTATTAGAGTAACATTAGACTATTAGAGTAGCATTAGACTATTAGAGTAGCATTAGACTATTAGAGTAACATTAGACTATTAGAGTAGCATTAGACTATTAGAGTAGCATTAGACTATTAGAGTAACATTAGACTATTAGAGTAGCATTAGACTATTAGAGTAACATTAGACTATTAGAGTAGCATTAGACTATTAGAGTAACATTAGACTATTAGAGTAACATTAGACTATTAGAGTAGCATTAGACTATTAGAGTAGCATTAGACTATTAGAGTAACATTAGACTATTAGAGTAGCATTAGACTATTAGAGTAGCATTAGACTATTAGAGTAGCATTAGACTATTAGAGTAACATTAGACTATTAGAGTAGCATTAGACTATTAGAGTAACATTAGACTATTAGAGTAACATTAGACTATTAGAGTAGCATTAGACTATTAGAGTAGCATTAGACTATTAGAGTAGCATTAGACTATTAGAGTAGCATTAGACTATTAGAGTAGCATTAGACTATTAGAGTAACATTAGACTATTAGAGTAGCATTAGACTATTAGAGTAGCATTAGACTATTAGAGTAGCATTAGACTATTAGAGTAGCATTAGACTATTAGAGTAGCATTAGACTATTAGAGTAACATTAGACTATTAGAGTAGCATTAGACTATTAGAGTAGCATTAGACTATTAGAGTAGCATTAGACTATTAGAGTAACATTAGACTATTAGAGTAGCATTAGACTATTAGAGTAGCATTAGACTATTAGAGTAGCATTAGACTATTAGAGTAGCATTAGACTATTAGAGTAACATTAGACTATTAGAGTAGCATTAGACTATTAGAGTAGCATTAGACTATTAGAGTAGCATTAGACTATTAGAGTAGCATTAGACTATTAGAGTAGCATTAGACTATTAGAGTAGCATTAGACTATTAGAGTAACATTAGACTATTAGAGTAACATTAGACTATTAGAGTAGCATTAGACTATTAGAGTAACATTAGACTATTAGAGTAGCATTAGACTATTAGAGTAGCATTAGACTATTAGAGTAGCATTAGACTATTAGAGTAGCATTAGACTATTAGAGTAGCATTAGACTATTAGAGTAGCATTAGACTATTAGAGTAGCATTAGACTATTAGAGTAGCATTAGACTATTAGAGTAGCATTAGACTATTAGAGTAGCATTAGACTATTAGAGTAGCATTAGACTATTAGAGTAACATTAGACTATTAGAGTAGCATTAGACTATTAGAGTAGCATTAGACTATTAGAGTAGCATTAGACTATTAGAGTAGCATTAGACTATTAGAGTAGCATTAGACTATTAGAGTAGCATTAGACTATTAGAGTAGCATTAGACTATTAGAGTAGCATTAGACTATTAGAGTAGCATTAGACTATTAGAGTAGCATTAGACTATTAGAGTAGCATTAGACTATTAGAGTAGCATTAGACTATTAGAGTAGCATTAGACTATTAGAGTAGCATTAGACTATTAGAGTAGCATTAGACTATTAGAGTAGCATTAGACTATTAGAGTAACATTAGACTATTAGAGTAGCATTAGACTATTAGAGTAGCATTAGACTATTAGAGTAACATTAGACTATTAGAGTAGCATTAGACTATTAGAGTAGCATTAGACTATTAGAGTAGCATTAGACTATTAGAGTAACATTAGACTATTAGAGTAGCATTAGACTATTAGAGTAGCATTAGACTATTAGAGTAGCATTAGACTATTAGAGTAACATTAGACTATTAGAGTAGCATTAGACTATTAGAGTAGCATTAGACTATTAGAGTAGCATTAGACTATTAGAGTAACATTAGACTATTAGAGTAGCATTAGACTATTAGAGTAGCATTAGACTATTAGAGTAGCATTAGACTATTAGAGTAGCATTAGACTATTAGAGTACATTAGACTATTAGAGTAACATTAGACTATTAGAGTAGCATTAGACTATTAGAGTAACATTAGACTATTAGAGTAGCATTAGACTATTAGAGTAGCATTAGACTATTAGAGTAGCATTAGACTATTAGAGTAGCATTAGACTATTAGAGTAACATTAGACTATTAGAGTAGCATTAGACTATTAGAGTAGCATTAGACTATTAGAGTAACATTAGACTATTAGAGTAACATTAGACTATTAGAGTAACATTAGACTATTAGAGTAACATTAGACTATTAGAGTAGCATTAGACTATTAGAGTAACATTAGACTATTAGAGTAGCATTAGACTATTAGAGTAGCATTAGACTATTAGAGTAGCATTAGACTATTAGAGTAGCATTAGACTATTAGAGTAGCATTAGACTATTAGAGTAACATTAGACTATTAGAGTAACATTAGACTATTAGAGTAACATTAGACTATTAGAGTAGCATTAGACTATTAGAGTAACATTAGACTATTAGAGTAGCATTAGACTATTAGAGTAGCATTAGACTATTAGAGTAGCATTAGACTATTAGAGTAACATTAGACTATTAGAGTAGCATTAGACTATTAGAGTAGCATTAGACTATTAGAGTAGCATTAGACTATTAGAGTAACATTAGACTATTAGAGTAGCATTAGACTATTAGAGTAACATTAGACTATTAGAGTAGCATTAGACTATTAGAGTAACATTAGACTATTAGAGTAGCATTAGACTATTAGAGTAGCATTAGACTATTAGAGTAACATTAGACTATTAGAGTAACATTAGACTATTAGAGTAGCATTAGACTATTAGAGTAGCATTAGACTATTAGAGTAGCATTAGACTATTAGAGTAACATTAGACTATTAGAGTAGCATTCAACACAATTTGGTTACACATGAATTGAACGGAGGTAAAATAATAAAAACATAAAATTTAAATAAATAAAATTTAAATTAGAAAAATTAGCTTTCCTATTTTTGGTGCATACTGGTACAATCTAACCATAATTTAAAGTCAAAGTGAACCCGCTATTTGATGTATGCTGGTTCAATTGAACTTATATATACAATCTAAGACTCTAAGTGAACCCGCTATTCGATGTATGCTGGTTCAATCTAACGTATTTATACAGTCTAAGACTCTAAGTGAACCCGCTATTTGATGTATACTGGTTCAATCTAACCTTAATTTAAAGTCAAAGTGAACCCGCTATTTGATGTATACTGGCATGCTCTGGGATGTATTAAAATTTATATTTTTTTCTTTTTAATCATAATTAAGTTGTTTTTTTTTAAAGTTAGATAAAAAAGGGTGTGAACCAAATAAAAGTATTGTTTTTATTGTTGTGTTGTTTTTTAAATTCATAAATAATTTTAATAAATAATAACAGTAACCCGACTTTTTTTTATTAATAGGGGGAACTACTCTTCAGGGGCTGTCCATAAATTACGTCAACAAAATAGGGGGGGGGCGGGTGGTCTGAAACTTTTTGACAATTGTTGACAAGGGGGAAGGGGGAGGTCAAGAAAATTTGACGTCAACAATGTTACTTTATTTTAAATTAATTACTTAACAAAGGAATATTAGGCAGCGTTTGTTGTCCTGTGTTAACACGATAGGAACTAAACACCTACAACTATTTTGTTATCACCCTACTTGCTGGGTTGTCACAGTAAGATGCCAAATAAAATTTTCTCATGTACAAACAAAATGAGAATCAAACGTCTAGTAACGAAATATTAAATTTGCTCTAAAATTTTTATAGATCTTGTAAGAACAATAAAATATATATTGATCTTCTTAGAACAATAAAATATATATTGATCTTCTTAGAACAATAAAGTAGATGAATGGTTTCTTCATACTTTAATTTTAAAAAAATGTCTTCAGTAAGTAAATTGATTTTAGCATGGGTAAAAACTCTGGCTAGCAAAGTGCTAGATAAACAAAATGAATGTATTTACAAGAGCCAAAGAAATGCCTTAGAAATTTTATAAACTAAAAAATTAGCTGTAATAGCTCAAATATAACATGTATTAATTGTGCATTTAATAAATTAAAAATGAAAGTTCTCAGGAGAAAATAAAATTTGCAGCCAAATAATATACGTGCCAAAACTGCAGGCTTGTCCCGGCCCTTATTTGAAATCTTAAAAATACAGTACATGTCTAGAATGTTCAGAATTATGAAATATTGTTAAATAGGCCTAAATTCGAATTGTTTTTTCATCCCTGTTTTCTTTTTTGTTTTTGTTTTAAATAACAAATTTATTAACAGTTGAATTAAAAACGTATTTTTTTTTAGATTTACAATGGAGAAACCAAACTAAAAAGAAGAAAATAATTTAAAACTTATAAGTTAAAGTAATTTAACTTAATATGACTAAAAACGTGGGGCGGGCGCTTATGAGGTTTAATATATGCAGTTCATTCATTCTCTCACTTATATGTATAGATCTCTCTTTTGCCTTCTAAATTATAAATCTTTAATTTTTATACCAAACACCCGCCCCACATTTTTAGTCATATTAAATTAAATTACTTGAACTTTTAAGTTTTAAATTATTTACTTCTTTTTAGTCCGCTCATAAAAACGTGGTCATTAAAAATCTGTTTTTTACTTCTATTTATTTCATTCTTTTTAGTCTAAGTGTATGCTATGGTGAGTTTTGAAGTATGCATTTAGTTCAAATATAATACGCATTGCCCGACAAACATTTACAGACTGGAAATGACTGATCTCCCCTTGATGTTAAACATGGTTGATGTGGTCGGGGTTGGTGTGAACTTGGCACGTGAATGTAATGTAAACAAGAGCAGACGGATAATACATATGCTTATTTATAGATAAACTAAAAAGTTCAATAATTTAATAACGGTACATTCGATCGATCTGCAATTTTGATACAATACATTGTCATCCAAGATCTATCTGTGGTAAAATTTTGAAATCTCTAGGACCATCAAAAATGGTTTAATTTTACGTTGGCAGATTAGAAAAATTGTGGATAAACAGGAACGAAAGCAAGTTAATAAAAACGTGGTAAAAAAGAGGATGATTTGCCAACAAAAGTAGATTCGTTATTGAATAGTTATGCCGCCTTAGCACAGAAAAATATGGCAACATTAATGAGCTTCTGGGCAGACCAGACTATGAAGAGTGTAGATTTCCTTCCTAAAAAAACAAGCCACACATGTAAAAATTGAAAACGAAGTTGTGAAACATCAAACACAAACCATTCAACAAGACCACATAGAAATCGATTTAGAATCCAGTACTACTTGTGATGAAAAATATGTAAAATACAAAGCAAAAATACAAGATGAATTACTGAGTCAGATAAGCATCTTCAAGACCGATTTGGTTGGCTTGTATAAACGACAAGAAAGTTGTGTTTTAAGCTCAGATCAGGAAAAGGAACCAAAAAAAATAATAAGGTTGATAAGGTAGAGAATAAAACTGAAAAGAAAGAAATATGAGCAAGAAAAACAGAAGATATACGAAAAAACAAACTAGCGCAAATTTGTGCTGAAAATCCTGACGTCAGCAGCAAATTCAAGATCCGACGGAAAGCTGGTCGACCAACACAACAACTAAAGAAGATCAGCCGCTCCTTTTAAAAATCATTGTTGACATTGCATTGTATGGGTCTGCTGCTCACGACAAAAAGACAGAGTGATATTTATCGTAGTGCTAAAAATCTCGATGATTTGACAGAGCAATTAAAGATTCAAGGTTTACAAATTTGTAGAAGCGCTGTAGAAGGAGTGTGCAGTTCACGATGGTGCCCCAATGACCCAACGACGGGTTAAGGGACAGTTCAGTTCAGTTCAGAAGCGCTGTTTATACTCGGCTTTTGCCAAAACGAAGTTTATCATCGGAAGGCAAACGCCGTGTAACAACTGTACCGGGGAAGTTAATTCGAGCACAAAATGATTTACACTCAAAACACATTGATGGTAGGTTTTGTACAGCTACTTTGAATCACCAAGAAGAAGTTGCTTCTTTGTTGAGACCTAAAGAAGTATGCTTCATCAGTCAAGATGACAGAGTCCCCATTGGATGGACAGCAGCTAATAAGCATGCTCCACTTTTAATGCATGTCGAATACTGCGTTACATTGCCTGATCATGACTGGGTAGTAGCATCTAGACACAAACTCATAATATCTGTTTACGCTAGCATTGAAATTCAAAAACACGGCTTAGGTAAACCCGAAGCTGTAACAGTAACATATGCAGGCCCAACTTACATAGTCATAAGATCAGGCAAGCATTGCTCATCATCATCTTATAGACATGGACTGGACTATGAAAGGCTACTTGAATTGGAAGAGTTTGACATTGTTACAAAGGATCCAAGCAACAAGATGATCAAACTGTTCCTTATTATGTCTGTGGATGGTGGACCTGATGAAAATCCAAGGTATCAAAAAGTTATTGATGTGGCCATCCATCATTTTGTGAAGCAGAACATTAATGAAATATTTGTAGCAACGAATGCGCCTGGTAGAAGTGTGTCTAATCGAGTAGAGAGGTGAATGACTCCTCTTAGTCGAGAACTGTCGGACTAATTTTGCCACATGAGCATTTTGGAAACCACCTCGACACACAAGGTCGAACAATTGATGAAGAGCTGGAAAAATTCAACTTCAAATATGCTGGAGAAAAATTGTCAGAAATATGGAAACAAGTAATCATAGACAATTTTCCATCAGTGGCAGAATATATTGGGCTTGAAAAGTGTGAGCTTAAAGTTCAAAATGTAATAATCAAAGATCAAGTTTGGTGCCAAAAAATGTAAGGACAAGTCAGTACTTTCTACAACATGTCAAATGTTCTGATTTAACTTGTTTCCAACCGATTAGAAGCTTGTTTTTGATATTATTGCTCATCGATTTATCCCCCCCCCCACCATCAATCTGCCAAACTAATGAGGGCCTTAAAGCACCAGAAGTATCTGATATAAACTCACATAGATTTCCATCTCTTTTCTTCAATCAGTCAGTGAAAGTTGAAAACATACTACCTAGATCAGCAAAACCATTCAAAATTCTTCCATATGATATATATTGTCCACCTATTCAGTTGCTAATGTTTGAACGGATCTGTAAAATCCGTCACCTTTATGTTGCTTCGCAAGCCATGTTAAAGAAGCACGTTCAACAGCACCAACACTGTATGCCTGGGCCCAGTCAAATACCACATGCACCCCAACAGCAAAGAATTCATCCAATGCCAGTGGCAGCCAAAAGACAGAGAGAGAGCTCATTGCAGTTATTGCTTATGGAGAGACGTTCAGTGCAGAATGGCGAGATGAAGAGAATGTTGACTTTTCTGGTGTTTTGGTTCCACAAGAAAGAATTCAGCCAGAGCCTATGCCAATAATAACAATTGAGGAACATTTGACATCTCCATGGGAAGATATAGAGGCTAGGATATAAGATTTGGATTTGTTTGTAAAATATATCTCTTATATACATCTCTATATATATAAGACGCATTTGTTGTCTGGATGTCTGTCTGTTCCCTAATAACTCAAGATCCAGACAACCAAATAACGTGAAATTTGGTACACGTACACAAAATTATACCGGAAAGGTTATTAAACAGGTTTCGTTCCATATATATAAGATACTGGGGGCCGGGGGCCCAAAATGTAGTTTTTCCTTATATGAGCTATATAAAATAAAAATTATTGAAAATTAAGACGTAAAATAATGACGCAAATTAATAAACATTTTGGTGTCGAGATTAACAAGAAGGCGATTATCGCCATAAAATAATTTTTTTGTTGTTGCTTTGTTGTTGTTGCTTTTGTTGTTGCTTTTGTTGTTGTAGTTGTTGTTGTTTTGTTGTTGTTTTGTTGTTGATTTTTTTTTGTTGTTTTGTTTTTGTTGTTGTTGCTGTTGTTGTTTTTGTTGTTGTTGCTGTTGTTGCTTTTGTGTTGTTTTTGCTGTTGTTGTTGTTGTCCACATCCCTTGCCCTGCAACGACAATGTCCTTCATGTTGTTGTTGCTTTGTTGTTGTTTCTGTTGTAGTTGTTGTTTTGTTGTTGTTGCTTTGTTGTTGTTGCTGTTGTTGTTGTAGTTGTTGTTGTTTTGTTTTTGTTGTTTGTTTTTGTTGTTTTGTTGCTGTTGTTGTTTTTGTTGTTGTTGCTGTTGTTGTTAAACCCGGGAGAAGCCGGGTACTTGCCCCTAGTATATCTATATATATCTCTATATATATAAGACGCATTTGTTGTCTGTCCGTCGTCTGTCTGTTCCCTAATAACTCAAGATCCAGACAACCAAATAACGTGAAATTTGGTACACGTACACAAAATTATACCGGAAAGGTTATTAAACAGGTTTCGTTCCATATATATAAGATACTGGGGCCCGGGGGCCCAAAATGTAGTTTTTCCCTATATGAGCTATATAAAATAAAAATTATTGAAAATTAAGACGTAAAATAATGACGCAAATTAATAAACATTTTGGTGTCGAGATTAACAAGAAGGCGATTATCGCCATAAAATAATTTTTTTGTTGTTGTTGCTTTGTTGTTGTTGCTTTTGTTGTTGTTTTGTTGTTGTTGCTTTGTTGTTGTTGCTGTTGTTGTTGTAGTTGTTGTTTTGTTGTTGTTTTGTTGTTGATGTTTTTGTTGTTGTTTTGTTTTTGTTGTTGTTGCTGTTGTTGTTTTTGTTGTTGTTGCTGTTGTTGCTTTTGTGTTGTTTTTGTTGTTGTTGCTGTTGTTGCTTTTGTGTTGTTTTTGCTGTTGTTGTCCACATCCCTTGCCCTGCGACGTCAATGTCCTTCATGTTGTTGTTGCTTTGTTGTTGTTGCTGTTGTAGTTGTTGTTTTGTTGTTGTTGCTTTGTTGTTGCTGTTGTTGTTGTAGTTGTTGTTTTGTTGTTGTTTTGTTGTTGATTTTGTTGTTTTTGTTGTTGTTTTGTTTTTGTTGTTTTGTTGCTGTTGCTGTTTCTGTTTTTGTCGTTGTTGCTGTTGTTGTTTTTGTTGTTGTTGCTGTTGTTGTTAAACCCGGGCGAAGCCGGGTACTTGCCCCTAGTATACATTTAAGACGCATTTGTTGTCTGTCCGTCGTCTGTCTGTTCCCTTATAACTCAAGATCCAGACAACCAAACAACGTGAAATTTGGTACACGTACACAAAATTATACCGGAAAGGTTATTAAACAGGTTCGTTCCATATATATAAGATACTGGGGGCTGGGGGCCCAAAATGTAGTTTTTCCCTATATGAGCAATATAAAATAAAAATTATTGAAAATTAAGACGTAAAATAATAAACATTTTGGTGTCGAGATTAACAAGATACAAGATGGCGTTTATTGCCATAAAATAATGTTGATGTGACGTCATAGTTTGAGTTCATATTAATTTGTAAATAGTAAACAAAGTGGAAAAGAGCAGTGATTATTTTAATTTATTTTTTTAATTTCTTTATATACCGCTGTGAGTGTGCGTTTAAGTATTTGTGTGCACATGTGTGAATCAGTGAGTTTGTGTGTTTTTTGTTGTGAACTAAATGTTATGAAACGGTTTATTTTTATGTGTGTTAATATTGCGCCTCTAACAAGATTACGTATATATTTTTATACAATTTGTTTGCAAATTACATCTTTTTTACTTTACACTGTTTCTTTTATGTATATTCTATATTTATTTTATCCAGTCGTTCGATCAAGCTTTTTCCTTTTATTGGTGAGGGTAGGAGTCAATAATATCGTCCATCCCTGGGTGGCATAAACACTGTAGCTAAGCGTGTTATACTGACTCAACACTAATTCTCCAACTTCACGTGAAGGTAGAAGCATGAAACTTTGGGAACTTGCCAAATACACTATTATGACGATAATTGGTGAAAAATAATGTTAACATTTCCACTCATGGGTGGCCGGGGGCCCCAAAACCGGTTTTTCCTTATATGGGCTATATAAAACTGAATCAACACCAATTCCTCATATTCCCGAGTAGGTAGAAGCATGAAAATTTGGAAAGTCGTTGAGTACCCTCCCGCAATGGTAACAGTCGAAAAAAATATAAAATTATCACTAACTGGGTAGGGGGGTGGGTGGGGGCCCAAACGTAGTTTTTTCTTAAATGAGCTATATAAATCAGGCTCATCATTAAATCTCCTATTTCCTGTGTAGGTAGAAGCATGAAACTTTGGGAAGTTGTTATATACCCTCCCAAAATGGTAACTGGCGAAACATTAATAAAAATTATCACCCACTGGGTGGTCAGAGGCCTGAATGTAGTTTGTTTTCATATATCAAACAGACTCATCAATAATTCTCCAACTTACCGTGTAAGTAGAAGAATGAAACTTTGGGAAGATTTTGAGTACCCTCCCGCGATGGTAACATGCGAAAAAAATATATAAAATTATCACTCACTAGGGGGCCTTGGGCCAAAATGTAGTTTTTTTTCCTAATATGAGCTATATAAAACAGACTCATCATTAAATATCCAATTTCCCGTGTAAATAGGAGCATGAAACTTTGGGAAGTTGTTGAGTACTCTCCCGCAATGATAACATACGAAATAAGTAATATTTAAAAAATCTTTTTTTTAAAAAAGGACACGCTTTTAACATAATCACTACTTTTAGTTATGTCTCATATATAAGGGATTTATAGTCAAAAACTTTGTTTTTACAGCTATTTTTTAAAACTTATATTAAAAACTCTTTAAAATTCACGTCTGAAGCCCACACATCTTTTTTACCACTATTTTTTTTATAACAAACACCTCATAAGCGCCCGCCCAACGTTTTATAGCACGGTGATACGTCCACGTGGTGAACTCATGGATGTCAACAAAGCAGACGGGTACCGTTGCTTATATATAGACTATAGATAAACTAAAAATACAATAATTTCAATACGGTACATTCGATCTATCTGAAATTTTGATACAATGCATTGTCATCCAAGATCTATCTGTGGTAAAATTTTGAGATCTCTAGGACCATCAGAAGTGGTTTAATTTTACGTTACAAGATTTGAAGGAAGGATACAACATACAAACATTGTGACTTAAATAAAAGCGTGTAAAAAAATTTACATTATCAGCTCGATCATCATCATCATCATCATCATCAGTCCCGTGACCGTTGCGGTCGTTGGGAGGGAGCGGATGGACGCATCAACAGATAACGATCCCCACATATGCCTATTTTGAGCGGCGGCCAATAATTCATGGAATTTCATCCCTGTCAATTTCTTTATGTTGTCCAGCCAGCTTTACCGTTGTCGACCTCTTCGCCGGCCCCCTTCTACAGTGCCTTGAAGGATAATTTTTGTCAGGGTATCATGTCGCAGTACATGAACAAAACATGCCATCTTGCGTCTCTAAATTGTTGTTACGATTGTTTCTTGATGACCCGCAATAGATTTGATTCGGTCCCAGACATATTCAATGATCTTATGTTCTAAATATGAGATCTGAAGAATTTTCCTCATGCATTTGTTTTCAAATGCCTGCAGCTTGCTTTCAGCTCGATAGAATGCAAATAAACAGTTTTGTACGCCTCTACAGAAAAACATATTTTAAACCCGGGTTAAGCCGGGTACTTGCCCATATAGCATACATATAAGACGCATTTGTTGTCTGTCGTCTGTCTGGATGTTCCCTATTAACTCAAGATCCAGACAACCAAATAACGTGAAATTTGGTACACGTACACAAAATTATACCGGAAAGGTTATTAAACCGTTTCATTCTATATATATAAGGTACTGGGGGCCGGGGGCCCAAAATGTAGTTTTTCCTAATATGAGTTCTATAAAAAAAAATTATCATATTTCCCGTGTAGGTAGAAGCATAAAACTTTCGGTAGTTGTTAAGTATCATTTGGGATGGCAACAGGTAAAAAAATTATATAATTTATCTCTTACAGGGGGCCAGGGGCCCTATTGTAGTTTTCTTTCTTATATTTAAAACTGACTCAACACTCATTCTTCAAATTCCCGTGAAGGTAGAAGCATGAAACTATGGGAACTTGCTGAAAACACTCTTATGACGATAATTGGCGAAAAATAATTTAAAAATGTTCCATTCATGGGTGGCCGGGGGCTAAAACCGTTTTTTTTCCTTATATGGGCTATATAAAACTGAGTCAACACTAATTCCTCATCTTTCTTTGTAGGTAGAAACATGAACTTTGGAAAGTTGTTGAGTACCCTCACACGGTGGTAGCAGTCGAAAAAAAATTATCACTAACTGGGGGGCCGGGGCCCAAATGTTATACATATTAGACGCATTTGTTGTGTGTTAGTCTGTTATCTAATAACTCAAGATCCAGACAACCAAATAAAGTGAAATTTGGTACACATACACACAATGACATGAGAAAGGTTGTTAAACAGGTTTTGTTCCATATATATAAGATATGGGGGCCGGGGGCCAAATATGTACATTGTTCCTTATATGAGCTCTATAAAAAATAAAAATATAAAAATTATCCTACTTCCCGTGTAGGTAGAAGCATAAAACTTTCGGTGGTTGTTAAGTATCATTTGGCGATGGTAACAGGTAAAAAAATTATATAAATTATCACTCAGTCTCTTGGGATTGCTGGTATAGACTTGCAGTCACCCATGCTTTTCTCCTGGACAGTTGTATGTGGCCTGCTCCAGAGTTGGCAAAGAAGAAAATCTTTTTGTACACACTCCAAATGGAACTGCCAAAAATGTTGTCTATCACATTGCTTTAAGTTAAATGTACCCTTTATTGCATGCAAATAAACAGTACTGTACGCTTCTATAGAAAACCTTATTTTAAACCCGGGCGAGGCCGGGTCCTTGCCCCTAGTATCTCTATATATATAAGACGCATTTGTTGTCTGGATGTCTGTCTGTTGCCTAATAACTCAAGATCCAGACAACCAAATAACGTGAAATTTGGTACACGTACACGAAATTATACCGGAAAGGTTATTAAACATGTTTCGTTCCATATATATAAGATACTGGGGGCAGGGGGCCCAAAATGTAGTTTTTCCCTATATGAGCTATATAAAATAAAAATTATTGAAAATTAAGACGTAAAATAATGACGCAAATTAATAAACATTTTGGTGTCGAGATTAACAAGAAGGCGATTATCGCCATAAAATAATTTTTTTGTTGTTGTTGCTTTGTTGTTGTTGCTTTTGTTGTTGTAGTTGTTGTTTTGTTGTTGTTTTGTTGTTGATGTTTTGTTGATGTTTTGTTGTTGTTTTGTTGCTGTTGTTGTTGCTGTTGTTGTTTTTGTTGTTGTTGCTGTTGCTGTTGTTGTTGCTGTTGTTGTTGCTGTTGTTGTTGTTGTTGTTGCTGTTGTTGCTTTTGTGTTGTTTTTGCTGTTGTTGTTGTTGTCCACATCCCTTGCCCTGCGACGACAATGTCCTTCATGTTGTTATTGCTTTGTTGTTGTTGCTGTTGTAGTTGTTGCTTTGTTGTTGTTGCTTTGTTGTTGTTGCTTTGTTGTTGTAGTTGTTTTGTTGTTGATTTTGTTGTTGATTTTGTTGTTTTGTTGTTGTTTTGTTTTTGTTGTTTTGTTGCTGTTGCTGTTTCTGTTGTTGGTTTTGTCGTTGTTGCTGTTGTTGTTGCTGTTGCTGTTGTTGTTGCTGTTGTTTTTTTGTAGTTGTTGTTTTGTTGTTGTTGCTTTGTTGTTGTTGTAGTTGTTGTTTTGTTTTTGTTGTTTGTTTTTGTTGTTTTGTTGCTGTTGTTGTTTTTGTTGTTGTTGCTGTTGTTGTTAAACCCAGGCGAAGCCGGGTACTTGCCCCTAGTATACATATAAGACGCATTGGTTGTCTGGATGTCTGTCTGTTCCCTAATAACTCAAGATCCAGACAACCAAATAACGTGAAATTTGGTACACGTACACAAATTTATACCGGAAAGGTTATTAAACAGGTTTCGTTCCATATATATATAAGATACTGGGGGCCGGGGGCCCAAAATGTAGTTTTTCCTTATATGAGCTATATAAAATAAAAATTATTGAAAATTAAGACGTAAAATAATGACGCAAAATAATAAACATTTTGGTGTCGAGATTAACAAGAAGGCGACTATCGCCATAAAATAATTGTTTTGTTGTTGTATTTTTGTTTTGTTGTTGTTGTTGTAGTTGTTGTTTTGTTTTTGTTGTTGTTGTTTTGTTGTTGTTGCAGTTTTTGTTGCTGTTGCTGTTGTTGTTGTTGTTGTTGTCCACATCCCTTGCCCTGCGACGACAATGTCCTTCATGTTGTTGTTGCTTTGTTGTTGTTGCTGTTGTTGTTGTAGTTGTTGTTTTGTTGTTGTTGCTTTGTAGTTGTTGTTGTAGTTGTTGTTGTAGTTGTTGTTTTGTTGTTGTTGCTTTGTAGTTGTTGTTTTGTTGTTGTTGTTTTTGTTGTTTTTGTTGTTGTTCTGTTTTTGTTGTTTTGTTGTTGTTTTTGTTGTTGTTTTTGTTTTTGTTGCTGTTGTTGTTAAACCCGGGAAAAAGCCGGGTACTTGCCCCTAGTGTTTAATATATACATTAAAAGTGTATTTATAGTTAAACTTTTTAATCTGGTTTCTGCTTTTTTTCAAGTCTTTGTAAATGTTTAAATAGTCTTTAAAATTCAAAATGTTATATTAATTTGAAATATTTCACAATTTAAAGATGTAGTGTGTAAACATTAATCTCTCTTCTGTTTAGGGTAAGCCTTTGTAGTTATGATACGGAAATATGTCATAAGTTAAAAGTTTATTAAACTTAGTTTTTCTTACCATTTTTCTTTTTCTTCTAATTATTTATTTATTTATTTATTTTGGAAAAAAGGGGGGCGAGCGGGGTAACCAAATTTTGAGGTATTTTTAAATCCCTTATATTAACTTCACCGCCGTCTCTCTCTGTCTCTCTGTCGTTCTGTCGTCATCTCTCTCTCTCTCTGTCTGTCTTGGGCGGGCGGAAAAACAAAAGTAAAAAACGACCCACTTCCCGTGATCCGATCGAGCTGGAATTTGGCACACGGACCCGTCTCACCTAAAAATGCATCGTATCAAAATTTCAGATCGATCAAACGTACCGTAATTAAATTAATGCATTTTTAGTTTATCCTTATATAATGTATGTAATTCAAATTCTCTGTTTGTTATTGTTTTTTTCTCACGTGAGAATTTGAGTTGACCAGTAGACGCGACCCATCGAAGTACCGCGTGCTTTTGTTTACATTTTAAGTGTCACGCTGAGCCCGGTCAAGCGATCTGTGACCAGACTTTTCCCCCTCTCCCACCCCCCTCCTCCAGGGTTATGAAGCAAAGTTGAGTTAAGACAGATTCAGTCTGTAAATGTTTGTCGCGTTTGAAAATAATCAATACTGTTAGTTATGTCTCATATATAAGGGATTTATAGTCAAAAACTTTGTTTTTACTGGTTTGTTTTATTATAGGGCTGTTGACAGGGGAGAGGGGGGAGGGTAAAAGTTATCAAAAAACGTTGACGCAATTTATGGACAGCCCCTAATTAGAAACAGAACAAATCTGCAGATTTTTATGGATATATAATTATATTTTTTTTTAAAGGACAATACTAAAATAAAACACCAAACTTGTTGTCCATAAACCACAGAACCATTTAGACAGCAAAGTAAACAATTCATTAATGAACCAAAAGAGTTTTAAATTGGCCTCCAAATTCAGGCATCATGAACCATTTACTTGATTTAGAAGACATTAAAAAAAGACAATAAAAATATTAAAGGAGAATACATGATAACCATTTGTGTGTTTGATGTATCGTATATTTTTTGTCATTGCAAGCACCACACTTAGATTGCTCTAAAACATATTTGTTGACAAGTTATAAATAATGACTTTGATATGACTATTTCCTTACGTTAATGGTAGGCCGACTTTAACCAGGTGTCCACCTTTGCCTTCCCACAATACTGAAAGTCCGTGGAATATTTAAAGATCCTCTGAGGAGTCTTGCTCGATTCTGCTGGGACGCCGGCCTGACTCTGTACCTGCACGCCGCAGCTGGGGCTTTCGAGAGTATCACCGTTGCCAAGAAGCTGAGGAAGCCGGATACACTTCTCGCAGTAAGGATCGGCTCTGGGAACGTTCGCTACCTTCCCACCCTCCGACTTCAACTTGGAATCACCTTCACCTTTGCACTTCCCACTAGAGACTTTCGAAGAGGGGGTATACTCATCAGAAGACTGCGATTCCAGAACAATGCCCCTCCCCTTGACACAGATTTTAGCTTTCGGGAAGAAAATAAATAATTGAAAATGAAACAAGCCATGAACTCAACATTCAACAATAGGAAGATGACAAAAAACTAACACTCCAGTTACCTGGTTCATCCAGCCTCACCAACACGCCAGTTACCTGGTTCATCCAGCCTCACCAACATCCCAGTTACCTGGTTCATCCAGCCTCACCAACACGCCAGTTACCTGGTTTATCCAGCCTCACCAACATCCCAGTTACCTGGTTCATCCAGCCACACCAACACGCCAGTTACCTGGTTCATCCAGCCTCACCAACACGCCAGTTACCTGGTTCATCCAGCCTCACCAACATCCCAGTTACCTGGTTCATCCAGCCTCACCAACACGCCAGTTACCTGGTTCATCCAGCCTCACCAACATCCCAGTTACCTGGTTCATCCAGCCTCACCAACACGCAAGTTACCTGGTTTATCCAGCCTCACCAACATCCCAGTTACCTGGTTCATCCAGCCACACCAACACGCCAGTTACCTGGTTCATCCAGCCTCACCAACACGCCAGTTACCTGGTTTATCCAGCCTCACCAACATCCCAGTTACCTGGTTCATCCAGCCACACCAACACGCCAGTTACCTGGTTCATCCAGCCTCACCAACACGCCAGTTACCTGGTTCATCCAGCCTCACCAACACCCCAGTTACCTGATCTCCGCTGGCTATCACCGGACGCCCCAAGTCTGTCCTCCTGTTCTGATGACGTGTTGTTTGGTTTGAGACGTAGAGCCTGACGCCTCTGACTTAGCAGCCTCCTCTCGGGGAGGCGGGCCGGCACGCTTGGTAGGACGGTCTTCCTGAGGAGCGTCCACGGACTCGATGACTCCTCGTCCAGTCTGTGACCCTCCTGAACTTGGTCTTTGTTGACGTCTCCTTTGGCCTGGAAGGAGCAGCTGTCCACGGGCCCTGGGGTCAAGGACGAGCCATCAGTAGGATCTTCTGAAAGAAATAAGATACAGTCGTCTGGTGTAGAATTAGCAACACAAACAAGCGATGTGTTCATGTCATCTGATATAGAAAATACAACAATGATCCCTGACATAAAATTGTGATATTAGCTTTGAATACCCCCCAACCCACACACAAAACCACACACACACACACACACACACGCGTGCGCGCGCGCGCAGAGGTAGCGATTAAATTCCTCTGATAAATTCTGGTCTAAAATATTTGAATGTCGCTAGAAAAAAAAAGATTATCACGTTTAAATTTCTTCTACAAAATTCGGAACAAAACTTTAGCCATCACAGACAATTATGGCAAATAAAATAACACACGGTGTAACATAGGTATGACTTCATCTTTAAAGGTTTTTAAATTGTATGGCATAAACTCTCTTTTTTCAGTTATTGGGAAACTATTTGAATGCATCTTCGATAAAAATGTTTTACATATTTTCTACGACTGTAAAAAAAAATAATTCTAGACCTGGGGTATTTATATCCATTATAAACACTAGAAAAGTAGTGTGCTAATTAAGAGATTGTCATAGCCCATTAAACACACTAGAAAAGTAGTGTGCTAATTAAGATAGTGTCATATCCCATTATACACACTAGAAAAGTAGTGTGCTAATTAAGATATTGTCATATCCCATTATACACACTAGAAAAGTAGTGTGCTAATTAAGATATTGTCATATCCCATTATACACACTAGAAAAGTAGTGTGCTAATTAAGATATTGTCATATCCCATTATACACACTAGACCTCCTCACCTTTATTTCTGTTTAGTTTGCTTATCTCCCCTTGACCACAAGTCCCTTCACTGTCATGACAAGCGCCCGTCACAGTTCGCTCCCATGACACTCTTCTTGGCGCGCCACGACTAATAAACATGACTCGTTTCTTGAGAGGACCGTTGTCCTGGCTCTCCAGGACCATGTCGTTGGACGAATGTCCTCGGGATGGCTGAAACTCACTACGTCCCAAATTGGGGAATAAACCGCCTCGATTGCAAATTTTCTCCAAATCGCTGGAAATGACGCCTGTTAAAAATTCCTCATCGAACAAAGCGTCACGATCAGAAATGTCATCTTTGATTGTCTTCTCGTGGTCCAAGCATTTCACGTGAGAGACAAGGTCGGGAGCCGTCTTATTGGTGACACACGGCATAGACAGGATTTGTGCCCCCAAGTCATGGTGATTCGGTGGTTGTAACGAATCGTCCTTGCTTCTCCCTCCTTTCACTGGCATTGCCCAATGCCCAGCAGCATCAATCTTTTCTGACTCTTGCGTCACGTTGGCACACATAATTCCACGGCCAGATGACAGGTCATCTTCTACTCGTATCACGCATGAGTTGTCAGCTGGGATAACCCCACATGAAACCGACCCCTTTTGTTCCCACCGTCCGACCCCGTCAGACACGCCAAGATTGTTGTTTGTACGCGGGCTATTTCCTTGCACCGCTGTGGCGCCTGTTTGGTTGTCACATGTCTCTTGTAACCCTGAACTACTCTTTTGGCTGGTTACCTCCCCCTCTGAATCAAAGTCTTGGCTGTTGTAGAATGGATCATTGCATTGGCTCACGGTATCTATCATTTCATCGTCATCGTCAATTTCTGTAGTCCCGCCTAGCAGCGTTTCTTCATCCTTATCTTTGTCACCATCGCTCTCTGTCCAATCTCTCCCGTTGAGCTGCGAGACGATTCGTTCCTGGTTCTTCTGCCACAACAAAGTGTCGTCATGGTTTGTGTTTCTGTTGTCACCTGACTTGCTATCAAGTCGAACTTTAGGAAATATTCTCGGATTATCATCGGTCACCGAATTGGAAACCTTGATTTGGGACATCTGACCTGTCTTCTTCATTGATACAATGTGCCGGGGAAACCTTGACTTGTCCCTCCTGTCATTTCCGGACTCATCCCATATTTTGTGTTGACTCTCTTCCCGGCCGTTTCGCTTCACGTCTCGCCGGCACTGTACCCTCGCCATGTTCAGAAGTTTAGTGGAGTCCAACACGTCATCTTCGTTCTGGTCGGAGTCGTACTCTAATACCAGAGTAACACATTTGTTGGCCACTGAATGACCTCTGGATGTCCGGGAAGTCTGGGGGGATTCACAGGAACTATCCACAGATGTTTTTGTCAGGCCCATCTCCTCACGACCGCTGGACCCCGTCGTGTCTACGGTCCTTGAGTCTGTTCGCAGCCTCCCTATTTGATATCGTTTCTTCATGTCGGATGCACGCTTGCGATCACACTCGGAGGTTACCGTCCTGTCCTCCCCGGATTCACCTTCCGTATTGCCGAGATTTGGCGTGTTCAAACTTTTGTCAGAGCTGTTGTGACTGTTCAGCGATTTCTCATTGGCGCTTATATTTAAAAATGTATCTGTGATATCACGTTGGCACGTTCTGCTGTCTGTTGTGTTGGTGCTCATCTTTGTCTTGGAGTTTGTGGTTAAACTGGTCTTTAATGGTGAACCAGTGTTGTGGTCACTAGTGGTCACTGTTGAATCGTTGTTGAGTGCATCGACTGCACCTAATGTTGACCTGGATGTGTACTTTGTGTTTAGCGCCGTGTTGACAGTCTTACAGTTTGGGCTGTACTTCGAATTATCATTCCTGGTGCCTCTTTCCTGAGGCGTCGTCTCATCCCCCAGGGGCTCGGGTCTGCTAGAGGGTGCTGCCACCTCGACCAACTTGTTCCTGCTCGCACCTTTTCGTAACAGCTGGGTGGAACGCTTCGACTTCCCCGGCTTGATGGCGTGATTGGCGTCTCCAATGTGTCTGTCCCCCGGGAACACGTTCTTGAACTTGCAACGACGCTTGCTTCTTTTTTTCGCCGTTATAAGGGTGAAGCTCCCACCATCAGCTGTGACATCCGGGTTCTCACCTGTTGCCGTGTCTAAGGGCGGCGCTAACTCAGCCAACGGCGCTAACTCAGGTAAGGGCGTCGGTTCTGACACCGTGAAAAGGTCTTTAACCTGTCTCCGAGCATTAATATCTGAGGGGCCCTTCACTTCAATGTGATACACAGCAAATGTGGACAACGTAGGGCGCCTGCCTTTCTTGCGCGCCCTGGTTGGTATGTGAGCGCAGAATGCAAAATGTGCTCCAGATGACGTCAGGCCTTGAAAATATCGGGTCCTCTTTGGTTTTTTGGGTAACCAAGTTGTTCGGTGAGCCGGCGCCGTGCTGCTTTTTGAACCGTCCACCCTCGACGGGGGCAGCGGGGGTTTTTCTGTGTAACACCTCGGGGGCGTCTGTTGTAGTCTCATTATGGAGATGTTCAAGCACTCGTCTGGGGCGGGTTTTTTTATCTGCGCCTCGGGGACGGGGTGCCCCTTCCGCTTGTATAGCTCACCCCGCGGTCGTACGATTGAACCGCTGCTGGGAAACTGTTGTAAACTCAGGGGCGTTATCTGCAGGAGGCTCCCGTTGCCCGCTTCAGGATCGTTCATATCCCCGAACGTTGACGCGTCGTTGTTCTCCCCGCCGGTGACACGGTCCGCGGCCCTCATCCCAAAGAGCGTTGTCTCGCTGGCGACATATTGCGGGACCCTCCACAGGGCGCTGTACCTTCTGCCTTTTGTAAAAATGGGAAGTCTGGTGCCCCTAAGGGGGGCGTTCTGCAGGGGCGAGGGAGCGGCGCCTTTCTTGTCGTCCTCTCGGCACCTCCTCGTATTCTTCGACGCCTCACGCTGGTCTCTTGTGAAGCTTGGTATTGGGGAGGGTACTTCCTCTGAGCACAGCTCAGCATAGGAGAACTGAGTCTTATAGCAGTCCACCTTCTTACCCATGAGGATGGCGTTAAATCCTTCCATGGCTGGCATGTTGTAAACCCCAAACATAACAAAACAAGATGTCTTCGAATCAATCTGTCTAACTCTATCTACTACACACAAGTGGCAATAGTGGGTTGTGTCCAACAATGTTAGGTCACATTTCAGGGAACGTATCGTGAAAAAAGCTGTGCACTCAATTTGATTTCCATGTGGGTGACTCACTTAATGATTAATGTGTACCCAATTGCAAACTAAAGAGAGGTTAGAAATACCTGATATAGAAATATGTCGATGTAAAATTAATACTAGTATTTGTTGTGAGTATTCGTGTTGATCAAGTTGATGTAGAAATTTTTTGTATTCGTGTTTTTTCTTCCTCCCGAAATTATGACTCGATTTATGTCAAATCCTAAAACACGGGTAATATGGTTGAATCATTCAATATTATAGCGTGTTGCCATGTTTTGTTTTTCTTTTGGTTTGAGTAGACATAGCCGGAAGGGCGATGCGTCACTTCCTGTCTGTGCGCACTGTTGAACACACCAGAAGAGCCGCATTCTGTGTAGACATAGAGTTAGAGGCATATTTATAACATGAATAAATAGAGATAAAAAAATAGATTTTTAAAAACCACGTTTTCATAAGTGTACTAAAAAGAAGAAAATAATGTAAAACTAATAAGTTCAAGTACTGTCATATAGACATTTAATATGACTAAAAACGTTGGGCGGGGCGCTTATGAGGTTTAACATATGCAGTTCACTCATTCTGTCACTTATAGATATCTTTTTTGCCTTCTTAATTATAAATCTTTAATTTTTATACCAAACACCCACCCCACGTTTTTAGTCATATTATAGGAAAGTACTTGAACTTATTAGTTTTAAATTATTTTCTTCTTTTTAGTGCACTTATAAAAACGTGGTTTTTAAAAATAATTTTTAACCTCTATTTTTTTTATACCAAACACCTCATAAGCGCCCGCCCAACGTTTTAAAAACATGGTGATGTGGTCACGGGGTGAACTCATAGATGTCAACAAAAGCAGACGGTACAGATGCTTATATATAGATAAATTAAAAAGTTCAATAATTTAATAACGGTACATTCGATCGATCTGAAATGTTGACACAATGCTTTGTCATCCAAGATCTATATGTGGTAAAATTTTGAGATCTCTAGGACCATCAAAAGTGGTTTAATTTTACGTTGGCAGATTTGACAAATTTTGGACTGACAAATCCAAAGAAACGAAAGCGAGTTAATAAAACGTGGTTTAAAAAAACGTAAAAACTAAGTTTTTGACTATAACTCCTTTATATATGAGACATAACTAAAAGTATTGATTATGTTCAAACGCGTCAAACATTTACAGACTTAATATGTCTTAACTCCCCTTTGCTTTATAACCAGGGGGGGGGGAGGAGGTCTGGTCACCGATCGCTGGACTGAGCTCAGCGTGACACGTAAAATGTAAACAAAAGCACGCCGGTACATCGACCACGTGGCTGCAACGCGCGAACTGAACTGTCACGTAAAAAAAAACAGTAACAAACAGTGAAATTGAATTACATACGTTGTATAGAGATAAACTAAAAATGCATTAATTTAAATACGGTACGTTCGATCGATATGACATTTTGATACGATGCATTGTTAGGTGACACGGGTCCATGTACCAAAATTCAGCGCGATGCATCACGGAAAGTTGGTCTTTTTTACTTTTGTTTTTCCGCCCGACGAAAAGATGACGACAGAGAGAGAGACAAAATTTCGAAGTTAATATAAGGGATTTAAAAACGGATTGTCGCCTCCAAATAAAATAGAATTTGGATTGTTATACTCGAACGATAATCGAGTTACTGGTTTTACTTTTGCATATAAGCCCAATTTTCCCTCTAAGATTCGTTTGTCCGTGAGCAAAAAAATAAACTCCTGTACAAATTTCAACAGAATCCATTTTTTGTGCAATATATTACAACGCGAACACGTTATTATATTATATTTATAAATAATTGCTGCGCGGTAGTTCTGATTAGCTGCGCGGCATCGGTCTGAAATCTGCGCGGCCGCACTGCTATAAGTGAACATTGGTGACTCCTATTTTTATATACGTTTTTTAGTTCAATCGCACTTCCAATAGTGCATATATTTATGATGTCGTGTTTGTCTAATTAAATGTTCCAACAACATGGGAATGTTTGTCTTGTGTGTACAACACTCAAGTAGCAACAATTGATGTCTTTAGAAATTAAGACTCCCGAATTAGTTCTGAAACGTAAAGTGTGCGGCTTATCACGATAAACTTGCTACTCCCAAGATCAGAATAAGTTTATTTTAGCAGTCATGACCTAGTAATAAATCTCTGACCAACTGGGAGATGTGGGCAAACATGACCTAGAAAAAAAACTCTGACCGTCTGGGAGATATGGGCGAACATTACCTGGTAATAAAACTCTGACCGTCTGGGAGATGTGTGCCAACATGACCTAGAAAGAAATCTCTGACGGTCTGGGAGATGTGTGCCAACATGACCTAGAAATAAAACTCTGACCGTCTGGGAGATGTGTACCAACATGAGCTAGAAATAAAACTCTGACCGTTTGGGAGATGTGTACCAACATGAACTACTAATAAAACTCTGACCGTCTGGGAGATGTGTACCAACATGAGCTAGAAATAAAACTCTGACTGTCTGGGAGATGTGTACCAACATGACCTAGTAATAAAACTCTGACCGTCTGGGAGATGTGTACCAACATGACCTAGTAATAAAACTCTGACCGTCTGGGAGATGTGTACCAACATGACCTAGTAATAAAACTCTGACCGTCTGGGAGATGTGTACCAACATGACCTAGTAATAAAACTCTGACCGTCTGGGAGATGTGTACCAACATGACCTAGTAATAAAACTCTGACCGTCTGTGAGATGTGTACCAACATGACCTAGTAATAAAACTCTGACCGTCTGGGAGATGTGTACCAACATGACCTAGTAATAAAACTCTGACCGTCTGGGAGAAGTTCTTTGACGAGCAGTCGTGTCAACGTGACTTTAGAAGATAATAATCCTCTCCCACCCCACCCCCAGAGTAGTATCGGTCTCCGATTTCAACCCACTAACAAACCAAAACAACAGTAACAACCATCTCAATAACTGATAAGACTAACAGTAACAACCATCTCAATAATTGATAAGACCAACAGTAACAACCATCTCAATAACTGATAAGACCAACAGTAACAACCATCTCAATAACTGATAAGACCAACAGTAACAACCATCCCAATAATTGATAAGACCAACAGTAACAACCATCTCAATAACTGATAAGACCAACAGTAACAACCATCTCAATAACTGATAAGACCAACAGTAACAACCATCTCAATAACTGATAAGACCAACAGTAACAAACAACTACAATCAGCCCCCCTCCCACTTTTTTTCTTTTACTTACATATTTAATCACAATATTCGCCTCTTAAAATTACAACTGAAAACTTGGTAACTTTTTATGGTTGTACAATTCCTAAATCTACACATTGAACCCTGCAAGAGAATGCGTTTCATTTCATGCATCTCTTAAAAAATGCCACCGGCTCCATTGTTTTGAAGTGATAGATGCGCCCCTAAGGTCACCGTTGTTCTTTGAATTCATAGGTGTTGTAAATGACAAGAGTAACACTTCAGTTAAATTGTTAAACCTAGAGGCACTAGGGGATAGAAGAACAAAGAGCAAAGTTGTAATAATACATGAGGTAATTAATTCTAATTTGGAAATACAACCCTCAGATCGGCATTAGGATGAGAAAACCATTTTATATTCCCTATACAATGACAAACAAACGCTCATTCTTCCCGTTCGGATTTCGGACGTGGAATAGATTGCCTGATAAAACTAGTAAAACCAACTCTCTATCATCGTGTATTAAAAGTCTAATAAAAACGAAATACTAGGTGTAAACCATCGATAAGCGTTGGACGCGATAATCTTGTGAATAGAAGTTGCGTCTGTATAGATAAGTAAACAGAAATTATTGTGGACGACCCACATATTTTCTTCGTCTGTTTAAACAGACTTTAGTTACCCCTACCTCCCCCCTCCCCCCGCTAAGGTGGGATTTTAAAAAATACAATGATGGAGTCTTTTTTCCAGGAGACGTAAAGTTGTGAACACATCACAAAATCCTCTCTATCGGGAGTAGAGACCAGCTTAAAATTGTACTTTGATTCGGTTGACCTGCTTTCGAACTTTGCTTGACTGTGAGACCAACACGTTATGTTAGCGTGGGATACTTGGCCAGGGAGTCGCAAGCTGTGCCACACGAGCATACCCCTAAGAATTTGCCATACCTCGTCGTTACTTATCTTATCTTATCTGTTTACAGACGCTCCTTCTATACAGAAGAGTATTGCGTCCTACGCTTATCTATGGTTTGTGTTTAGTCCTGCATTTTTATTAGAGATTTAAATGCTGATAAAGTGTTGGTTTTCCTGGATTCTTCAGGCAACCCATTCCACGCCCGAATTCCGGACGGGAAGAAGGAAAACTTGTATGTGTTTGTTCTTGCATACGGAATAAGGAAGGTGTTTTTATCCTTATGTCTATCTGAGGGTTGTATTAAGTTATCTTTGTGTTGTATTTCCAAATTAGAATTAATTGCTTTAAGTATGATTACTACTTTGCTTTTGGTTCTTCTATCCTCTAGTGTTTCAAGGTTTAATGATTTAACTAATGGTGTTATTCTTGTCAGTTTTGAATATTCTCCAGTAATGAATCTGGCAGCTCTTTTTTGAATTTGTTCTAGTTTATCAATGTTTTCTTTGGTGGATGGGTCCCATACAGAAGATGCATATTCTAGTACAGGTCTCACCAAAGTGAGGTAGCATTTTAGTTTTATATCTCTATTACATTTGTTAAAGTTTCTTTTTATAAAGCCTAAGGTTTTGTTTGATTTTTTAATAACTTCATTGACATGTGGATTCCATGATAGTTTCTCATTTATTAAGACTCCTAAGTATTTTGCATCTTTAGTTTGGGTCAGTTCTTTTCCATGAATGTAATATTTTGAATTTATTTGTTTCTTTTTCTTTGTTACTCTTAACAGTTGACACTTTTCTGGGTGGAAAGACATACTCCAGTTAGTTTCCCATTTTATCAATTCATCTAAGTCTTTTTGTAAAATTTTGCTGTCTTGTTCTGATTTAATTGTTCTATAGATTATACAATCATCAGCAAATAACCTAACTTTTGTACCTGTTGAGATGTTGTTGGGTAAATCATTTATATAAATTAAAAAGAGTAAGGGACCTAGCACAGTTCCTTGTGGAACTCCTGAGTTAACCTTTATTGGTGCAGATTTAGATCCATTAATTATTACAGTTTGCTCCCTGCCCAAAAGGAAGAGAGGGACAGACAACGGAAAAACATAGTGATGACTTTGAAACGACTCACTTTAAAACAGTAGTTCAATTTGATGTTTTGTTGAGAATGTGTATGAATGTGTGTGTGTGTCGTATTGGAAAATATTTGCACAAATCTACATAATTCTAGCGGTATTTTGGTGACCTTTGACCTTCTACAGGAACGGTCCCCCATTGGGCACAAGAACCGTGTCACGTGGTTTGAGATTGTCCAATTAATAAATAAATACATTTATTTGGAAATGAACTTTTTCTAGGAGTCTCCAATCACAGAATAAATATGGAGTAACTGCAGACAGAAATAATAATTGACTGGTGCCATATGGACTAACATATGGATTAACATATCCCTCCTCCTAGATTAACACTAACATTTTGTTTATTACTGTGTAGAAATTTGCTGCGTCACAGTTTTCCGTTTTCTAAAAGCCATATATATAAGAAGTGTCCGACTGCTCGCTAACTAGCGAATGAACTTAGCGAGACGGGAAAAGATCCGGGAAGGAATTGTTTGTCGTGTAAACATGAAAGAAAACCCTTGACTATCCCTGAAACAATTTGGACAGAGAGTACAGTCGTCGGAGTGCGAGTCAAAGGTCAGTATTGTTTACATTTCTATTTATCACATCCTAAGTTTGAACAAAATTATTAGTTTCATTCTCAATAAATGACAAGTTAGGGCCATACTCGAGATACTTTTACAAAATTAATAAGAATATGATACTAAAATGGCACATTAGATTGGTCAGATCTTACTAGAGTACGCATCGTCTGTATGGGTGCCATCAATCTGCAATCAATCAAAGAAAACATGAACATAGTTGAATTAGAAAATGTTAAAATAAATAAAGGTAAAAAAGGATTTTTAAAAACCACGTTTTTATAAGTGGACTAAAAAGAATAAAATAATTTAAAACTTCTAAGTTCAAGTTCTGTTATTTAATATGACTAAAAACGTTGGGCGGGTGTTTTGTATAAAAAATTAAAGATTTATAATTCAGAAGGCAAAAGAGAGATCTATAAGTGAGAGAATGAGTGAACTGCCTATGTAAAACCTCATAAGCGCCAGTCCCACGTTTTTAGTTATATTAAATCAAAGTACTTGCCACTCGACCACCGCGTCCCACTGTGTCTTGTGTGTGTCTTGAGTGTGTCTGTCTTCAATGTGTCTTGTGTGTGTGTCTTGTGTGTCTATCGTGGGGCTTTTTCTACCTTTGTTTAGTAGTATGTTTAGATGTAAGTTTGTAGACAAACATTTTAAAAGTAGAAAAGTGGTGTGGTAGTGTGGTGTGGTAGTGTGGTGTGGTAGTGTGGTGTGGTAGTGTGGTGTGGTAGTGTGGTGTGGTAGTGTGGTGTGGTAGTGTGGTGTGATAGTGTGGTGTGGTAGTGTGGTAGTGTGGTGTGGTAGTGTGGTGTGGTAGTGTGGTGTGGTAGTGTGGTGTGGTAGTGTGGTGTGGTAGTGTGGTGTGGTAGTGTGGTGTGGTAGTGTGGTGTGGTAGTGTGGTGTGGTAGTGTGGTTGTGTGGTGTGGTAGTGTGGTGTGGTTGTGTGGTGTGGTAGTGTGGTGTGGTAGTGTGGTGTGGTAGTGTGGTGTGGTAGTGTGGTGTGGTAGTGTGGTGTGGTACTGTGATTGACATACTGGGAATGGAAGATTTAAAATTCAGTTCTGTCATAGATAACTTTTCAACTAACGATCCGTCTCTATTTATTTCCCTTTTCTAAGCATGACTTGCATAAACATTTGTACACTGCATTTGGTGGCTGTTGTTGCTCCGAGAAGATAAATGACGTAGGTGTATGACGTATACAACAGCTGAGTCAGTGACATGCGGAGTAATCACTTCCTGTTATCGTTTTTTTCGGGGTGGGGGGGGGGAGAAAGACAGTGTTAGATCATGGGAGTGAGTTGATTTAAACAATCTTGAAGGTTTATCGGTTTATCGGTTTATCGATCTTTTGATTAAGATTAAAGATAAAAGTACATAATATTTTTTTTTAAATAACAATGCTAAATGTAAAATACTTAATTAGACCCACACATAGATAGCTGACTACAACTTAAGGGCATAATAATAATATAAGTGTAGTACACACTGCTAAATCCAGGGTTGTTAAGATTGCAATATTGTATTGGTATTGGTAGTATTGCCAATACTTTTTTAAGGACGCAATAATCTTCTGTATAGAAGGAGCGTCTGTAAACAGATAAGATAAGATTTGGACGATATTGCATTACTTCTTGAAATTTGATATTGGTATTGCCAATAATTATTTTTGATATTGGTATTGATTTTTAACCAATACTAAAAGCAATATTCAATAAATTCTCTACAACATTGGTTGTGTATAAAGCTGAATATAATAAATTTTTCTTTGGTGTCGCCATCTTGCGGGTGACATTGCCAAACAATTTTTGAATGAGACTGATCAATGAAATGAATGATAATAGAAATCAAATCATATATGATATCTTTGGCAATGAGCATTGACCAGTGACTTACCAAGGCCTGGCTAAGTGGTAGCGGCCAAATAGGTGGCGTTACCCTGTGAACTCTACTAAAATTCATCGTTCATCATTAGTTTTCCAGATGTGATGCAATCCACTGACTCGGTCTGACTGTTTTTACTATAGTATGATGTTTAACGGTTTATGTATCATTTGCTTTTCTATGACAGTCATTTGCTTCATTCATCCATTCATTCATCCATCCATCCATTCATTCATTCACAATATGTGTACAGTATACATATTAAAAATCTTGTTGCTTAAGGACGTTAAGGTATACCGACTTATTTAATATGTTGTCAAAGACTTTTGAATTCTTTGAGGAAAACTGATGAAGCAAGTGTTTACTATTGAACAAAATTTGGTTAAAAATACATTGTCTAAATTAGCCAAAAATGTTGTTATCGTTTATCGATGTAATTGATATAGAGCGATGAATTACGTATTTGCGTTTTATTCGTCGAATGACCCAAATATTGGTATTGGTAAGGCAATAATAAATAAATATTGGTATTGGTATTGCAATACTGGTTTTAAAATTGTATTGGTATTGGTATTGCCAATAGATTTTACAGGCAGTATTGGTATTGGTATTGCCAATAATTTTTTTAGTATTGTTAACAACCCTGGCTAAATCTCAAGTACAAGTATTTAATTAGCCCCACACACACTCGGATTTGATTACAACCATGGGCGTCGCTAGGAATTTTTCCAGGGTGGAAAAGGGGGGAGGGGCAAAAAAAAAGGTTTTTAAATTTAACTAACAATGCCATACAGGTTCAATTTTATCTTATCTTATCTTATCTGTTTACAGACGCTCCTTCTATACAGAATATTATTGCGTCCTACGCTTATCTATGGTTTGTGTTTAGTCCTGCATTTTTATTAGAGATTTAAATGTTGATAAAGTGTTGGTTTTCCTGGATTCTTCAGGCAACCCATTCCACGCCCGAATTCCGGGCGGGAAGAAGGAAAACTTGTATGTTTTTCTTCAATTTTCAATTAAATTCATGTTAAGTATAGCATAAGGGCCGAAAAAGCCTTAGAAATTAATAAGACTTACGAATTAGCGCTGTAATAACTAAAATAAAACATAAATTAATGCATTTAATAAATTAAAAAGGTAAGTTCTCACGAGAAAATTAATTTTGCTGTGAAATAATATACGTGTAGAAACTGCAGGATTACCGTCTTATTAATTTCTAAGGCTTTTTTTCGGCCCTTGGTGTATGGCATTGTCAGTTAAATTAAAAAACGTGTGGGTTTTTTCGCCCCCCCCCCGGAAAATTTTCTAGCGACGCCCATGCCCTTGTTCTAATATAGTGTAACTATATTTGCATCCTTTAGGCCCTGGGCGATGTAGCCCTGTTCCCTGCAGAGGGGCAGAAGCTCATGCAATGGTTGGAGTAGAACTGTATTGACATTCTTAAGAGCTTCTGGTGGTATGCCATCATTCCCAGGGGGTTTTCCACAAGCTAGGCTGTCAATTGCTTTGCTCAGCTCTTCCTGTGTGGGCATGACATCAAGTTCTTCCATGAGTGGCATATCGGGGATGTCATCTAGAGCGGTGCTGGAGACTGTGGTAACTGTTGAGTACAGTTCCAGATAATGCTCAACCCACCGTTTTAGCTGTCCTCCCTGGTCTTGGATAATTTCTCCACTTTTAGACTTTAGGGGGGAAACTTTTGACGTCAAAGGGCCAGTTGCTTTTTTAATATTTTCATACATGGCTTTGACATTGCCCATGTCTGCAGCTGACTGTATTCTGGATCAGAGGTTAAGCCAGTAGGTATTGGCACATTGACTTGCGACTTTTTGGGCATGGACTTGGCTGTTTTTAAGGCTTGCAGCCTGTCAGGTGCGGGCTTTTGCTTGTAGGCTATAAGAGCTTTCCTTTTGGCTTCAGTGACGGGTTTCATCTCGTCCCAATATTCATCAAACCAGTCCTTGTTTTTGTGTGATTTTTTGCCAAAGGCATGTATTGCTGATGTATAGATCGTGTCTCTGAGATGGGTCCATTTGGAGTCAATTGTGACGTACGGGGAGAGACCTTCATGAACTTTTTCTGTGAACAGATGCGTTTTCACAGGGTCTTACGTGCTGAAGGTGTTGATGCGTGGACAATAGTGGACATCCCTTTTTCTTGGTATGGTACACGTTTTCCCTCATTATTCGTACATTGCTGGCCACGAGGGAGTGATCCGTGTCGCAGTCGGCACTGTGATAGCTGCTCGTGGTAGAACACTAGCCAGTTGTGCACGCCTGGTGATGATGAGGTCCAGCTGGTGAGTAGAGCACTAGCAAGTTGTGCACGCCTGGTGATGATGAGGTCCAGCTGGTGAGTAGAGCACTAGCAAGTTGTGCACGCCTGGTGATGATGAGGTCCAGCTGGTGAGTAGAGCACTAGCAAGTTGTGCACGCCTGGTGATGATGAGGTCCAGCTGGTGAGTAGAGCACTAGCAAGTTGTGCACGCCTGGTGATGATGAGGTCCAGCTGGTGAGTAGAGCACTAGCAAGTTGTGCACGCCTGGTGATGATGAGGTCCAGCTGGTGAGTAGAGCACTAGCAAGTTGTGCACGCCTGGTGATGATGAGGTCCAGCTGGTGAGTAGAGCACTAGCAAGTTGTGCACGCCTGGTGATGATGAGGTCCAGCTGGTGAGTAGAGCACTAGCAAGTTGTGCACGCCTGGTGATGATGAGGTCCAGCTGGTGAGTAGAGCACTAGCAAGTTGTGCACGCCTGGTGATGATGAGGTCCAGCTGGTGAGTAGAGCACTAGCAAGTTGTGCACGCCTGGTGATGATGAGGTCCAGCTGGTGCCATTGGCGCGATCGAGGGTGTCTCCACGATACTTGGTGTATAACTTTGCATTTGAAGAAGTTGTTGGTCACACACAAGCCTCTTGAGCAGCACAGTTCCAGCAGCCTCTGTCCATTCTCATTTAAATTTCCCCTTCCAAAGAGACCAAGGCATATATATATATATATATATATATATATATATATATATATATATATATATATATATATATATATATATTTCAATGACCCATTCTACTGTAGAGTCAACTCATTCGCTTTTGCGCGTAATGCGACTTCGGGGCGTTCGCGACTACTAAAAGTTGACCCCGGAATTGACATCTCCCCCATCCATGACCTCCGAGACACGAGACACGACTGTTCCATTAAGGGCTGACGTTTGGTTAGTTGCTGATGGAGTCGCTTCCCCTTTCAAGTTGGTCACGTTTGTTGTACATAGCACAAACAAGCCACAGAAACAACAAATGATCATGTCCAAGGTGATAGCCCAGTCGTTGAGAAATCTCTTTTGTTTAATGGGGTAGCACTAAAGTCTTATAACCATAGGAATGGCTAATTTAAATCAGGTCAAAATAAAGAAAACAAAATGTTGCTTCACAATTGGCGCCAAAAACGACAACGAAAGCTGGAGAAGTCGTTAAGAATGTCTAATGGGTAGTTTTGTTGTGTCATTCAACAGCCATCTTGACTTCTGACTTACAACTGTTGGTAAACAAAAGCACGTGTTCTATGTTTGTAAAAAAATGTTGGTCTATTTTTAGACCGTGATCACTATACAAAAGCCAGCACTTATTATCGTAACACTAAACATCTTATGTCATGCTGAACGAGATTAATTGTATCCATTGAAATAGTCATTCGCTGTTACTTAAATTGTTTTGTTTTATTTGTATATAAATATATTTTAAATGATATTTTTGATTACAGTAGATGTCTAGTCGATTTTATTTTAACATTTCGCAGCAGAGAATATTCAATTTTCAAACAAACACAATCTTATAGCATTGACATTTTAAGAAAAATATTACACTTTTTTTTTCTTTTAATTACTCGCAAGTTTCAAGACACAATTCCCAAAATTTTTATTTATTTCCCTTACATCATTACATCACTTACTTTACTCAGAAAAAATTATATCAGTTACTTTACTTAGATTCTTTATATCAGTTACTTTACTTACATTCTTTATATCAGTTACTTTACTTAGATTCTTTATATCAGTTACTTTACTTAGATTCGTTATATCAGTTACTTTACTTAGATTCTTTATATCAATTACTTTACTTACCTCACTTCTAATTCACGTTTCAACATTTTGTCTTGTTCTAGGCCGGGAAGACAGTTGACCTTCATATTTCAAACTAACAAATTTTAGGAGAAAATAAACTTTGGATTGTTTCGTTTATATCGGTGTGGATTATAGTTTGTTTACAAGGACCAAGTAACACACTGGTCGCAGATGACACCTTGATGACGTGGACAATAAATAGAGAATTCGTCTCAATTCAATATCTTTACTGACCTTTAGCGAGAACTTGACTATCATCTTTACTGACCTGTGGCGAGAACTTGACTATCATCTTTACTGACCTGTGGCGAGAACTTGACTATCATCTTTACTGACCTGTGGCGAGAACTTGACTATCATCTTTACTGACCTGTGGCGAGAACTTGACTATCATCTTTACTGACCTGTGGCGAGAACTTGACTATCCCAAACACAGCGATACAACAACGGGATTATTTTCTCTATCATCTCAGACTCTGCCGACCTGTCCTGGATTAGTGAAGATCTTGGACTATACAACTTCTTTGGCTAAAACACATCCAAAGATTCCAGTCATGAAGCCAAGAAACAGAGACGATGATGAAGTGGTAGGTGAAATATCCACAATTTTATTTAAAATTATTAAAGATTGTTGGTGTAATGGTGTACAAGGGAGAGTGAGTACGTGTGAAAGTGTGTATGTGTGACGCTGCTTAGGAATGAAAGTTTGTTCCATTGAGTATGTACCTGTGACAGTGTGTACCTGTGACAGTTTGTACGTGTGAGTGTTACCTGTGACACGTGTGAATGTGAGACTTTTTATGTGTGATAGTGTTTACGTGAGTGTGTACGTCTGAGAGAAGTACATGTATGTACTAGTATCGAGGAAGGAAAACTTTTGTTAAAAAAAAATGTTATAAAAGTTGTTCACACGGATATCTGAACAAAGAACAATCAGTAGAAAGACACAACTTTTATACACAACTGGAATAAACGTGACGACTCGGTCAATGATTAAACCACGTGAATTCCTTGGGATAAATCAGGTGAAACCCTTGGGATAAATCAGGTGATACCTTCTGTTGTGTTTATAAGATTTCAAAAATGTCTTCCATAACTGCTAACAAAATCAGAGCCTTTCAAGGGAAGTAATGGTGTACTGTAAAAAGCGTTTGTTTTTTTGTAATTTGATATTTATTACCTCCCTTTAGAGCAAATATCCGGTTAGACACAACAGTAGTACATGCGACATTCAAGTATTATTTTTAGACACATCAATAGCACACACTGCTGTCAACATTTTCCTCTAGAGAAAATATCACAAACTAGATACGCCCCGTGGTGTAGCATACGCCCCAGACTTGCTCATGGATAGTGCAAAGAAAATGGGAAAAGAACGGACACAAACTACAGCACGAAGAAACCAAAGCAACCGGAGTGAACATCGGTGGGGGGACCACCGACGCATTGTTGGTCTCGAGACATTCGCAAACCACCCTTCACCATCCTGGCTTGCCAAACATAAACTGTGATTGTCCGACCCTAGCAAGGCTCAGCCATGTTCGCAAATAAAGGGGGAAAAGAATGGGTACACACACACACATTTTAATATTTTTTTTACAATAACGTTTTCGCTAGGGCTTGAACCCAAGAACTTCCCCGTGTAAAGCAGACGTGATAACCACTACACTACGAATCTCATGTTATTCTGTGAAGGAAAAACGCAAGTGTACGCAAGAACCATTGATGTTCTCGAGACATTGGTCGACCCCAGCAATGGTCATTCGTCACGCTTGTTAGCACATACTCGCTTTGGTAAATTTTATATATAGATAACTTTATAATTTAACCACGAACAAAAATAAAGGAATAGTGTTTTAAATAAATTGGATCTAAAAAAATATACTTCAATTAATTTTTAATTATCAATTTACGTCTTGAAATTTGAAGAGAGAGAGAGAGAGGAGAAGTGATTGAAACATTCAATGAAGAGAGAGAGAGAGAGGAGAAGTGATTGAAACATTAAATGAAGAGAGAGAGAGAGAGAGAGGAGAAGTGATTGAAACATTCAATGAAGAGAGAGAGAGGAGAAGTGATTGAAACATTCAATGAAGAGAGAGAGAGGAGAAGTGATTGAAACATTCAATGAAGAGAGAGAGAGAGAGAGAGGAGAAGTGATTGAAACATTCAATGAAGAGAGAGAGAGGAGAAGTGATTGAAACATTCAATGAAGAGAGAGAGAGGAGAAGTGATTGAAACATTCAATGAAGAGAGAGAGAGGAGAAGTGATTGAAACATTCAATGAAGAGAGAGAGAGGAGAAGTGATTGAAACATTCAATGAAGAGAGAGAGAGGAGAAGTGATTGAAACATTCAATGAAGAGAGAGAGAGGAGAAGTGATTGAAACATTCAATTGTTTAATAAAACACATAAATTTCAACAACCGTTGAATTGGACGTCATCACAATATTGAAGAAATGATTGAACTCTTCCTTAATTCAATAAACAACATATACATCAGTTGTCACCTTTCATCCAACATCAGTTGTCACCTTTCATCCAACATCAGTTGTCACCTTTCATCCAACATCAGTTGTCACCTTTCATCCAACATCAGTTGTCACCTTTCATCCAACATCAGTTGTCACCTTTCATCCAACATCAGTTGTCACCTTTCATCCAACATCAGTTGTCACCTTTCATCCAACATCAGTTGTCACCTTTCATCCAGAACACAATGCAAACTCTCTGTTTGCACCCAAACTCTCTGTTTGCACCCAAACTCTCTGTTTGCACCCGGAGAACTCAATGTATTTACCCATTTGCACCTAGAGTACCACTACGTCACCACGCGGAACACGAATGGCAATTTCTCTAAAGAAATCTTCCAAGGCCGGGGAAACAGTTCTGTCAAGGTCAAGGTCAAACCTATTTGACCAACCCTTGAACCTAGTCTTACCCCCCCCCTCCCCACACGCCGTCCCAATGACAGACTGCAGACATGAAGAAACAGGACCGGCGTCTTATTTGCTTTGAACAAAAGCCCTTTTCTGGCCTCTTTTTTAGGGCCCAATCATTTATACCATAAAATCTATTTATAAGAGAGACTTGACCCAGTGAATCAAAACACACCAGGCAATGGGCAATGGACAATGGCGGACTCACATGAAGCAGTGGTAGCCTGACATCTCATAACAGCGAAAGACACAGTGCTTGACTACAGCTCATTCCTGTCATTGACAGGTAAAAACAACAAACACCAATTGATGTTACAAAACGTGTCTATTTCCTCGTCCAATTCTTCATATCCTCGCCAAGTCGCTCTTGTGATCGGTGAAGTATCATTTTCATTACCACAAGAACAGTTAAACTAGGGGTCTTAGACACGCGACCCGCGGGCCGCATGCAGCCCACCAAGTACATTTTTGTCACCCGCGAGTATGCTTACAAAAAATGAAATTTTCGTCAATTTCAGACAGCTATTATTAATACACATCAAATTTTATTGTCTATTTTATATACGTAATATACTTATTAAAATGAAATTTGATTTGAGCAAGTAATTACAACTGTAGTGAATAAACTTTTTTTTCTGTGTGTGTGTTGTTGTTTTTTTCAATATTGGCCGTAAAAAAAATTACACAAAAAAGTTTAACTGTTATTAGAAATATGGGGGTAGGGGGTGCGGCTCTCGACACATGTCTCAAGTAATAATATGGCCCGTGTCTTCATCCCAGTTTGAGGCCCTGATTTAAACCCACCAAACATACACATATGCAACGATGATCAATACAATCAAAGTGGGACATCAACATAAAGTTTAAACAGAAAATATGGTGATTTTGTTGTCAATTTTAGACGTGGTCAAAAAGTTCGTGCGGTAGAAAGTGTTGTTTTGTTTTTTTTAAAGTCTGCCCGTAGAGCAATGATTAGTACGACGGTCTTAAACTCTGATGGTGTTATCAAATCTTTAAAAGATATCCATCCAGTTACTAGAGGCGTATTCTATGTCGTCACGGCGTGGCAAGGGATGGCCATAGGGAATTAACAAAAGTAACGTTACTTTATTATTAGGTGCTGGAAAAATTGGGTTTTTGCGACATGACAAGTAAGACAACTTTTTGCTTGTTTGTGCTCTAGACACGGTCCAGTCTGGCTTGTGGATGTGTTATAATAATGGTGAAGTCCAGACGTGTCGGTGTTTAGATGTGTTACGTGAGAAAGGCGTGAGTCAGCGGCGTTTCTTTCGGGCTGTGCTGCAGTTGTAACAAGTGGTCACATCGCGTCAGTGGAAATGTTTGTAACCTATGGTCAGTGTGTCCGTTAGTTTATTTCATACGTTGGTCTTTGAAATGAGGTGGTCAACAATCTTCTTAAGTTGAGGTCCTCATTTTGATTGTTGTACTCGGCAGTACACCATGTCATGTCACGTATCACAGCCCCACATCACACCAGATTGTATCACATCGTACTAGACTGTACCACATCACACCAGATTGTATCACATCGTACTAGACTGTACCACATCACACCAGATTGTATCACATCGTACTAGACTGTACCACATCACACCAGATTGTATCACATCGTACTAGACTGTACCACATCACACCAGATTTTATAATATCGTACTAATTGTACCACATTGTACCATATTTTGCCACATCGTAACAGATAGCATCCCTTAGTATATTTCAGATTCCCAAAGGTCATCATTGGTACTAACCTACATAAATTAACGGTACTAACCTACATAAATTAACGTAGACAAGCATCATTCTTGAGCATAATGACATCACGTCCCAAAAGAAGAAGACACGCCCCTGTGATATGTACAATGATAAAGCAAATATCTGGAGGAAGTGTTGGAGCACATAAATATGTTACCTTGGGAGACAGTATGAAGTTCGTGGCATGACGGGCAATCACTGATAGATACCGTCAGGATCTAATCTAACAATGTATGTGCCATAGCCTCGTGTCAGTACAACACATTATTGTGGATATCATAATAATAGAGACAACTACACATCGGAGGATTTTGTATGTCTTCAGAATTTTGCAGGCGTTATAGGGATTACTCGGCACACAAAAAAAGCCATCTGTTGGACGTTACATTTTGTGAACACTACAGAATTTGTTTGACATTATGTTAGTAACAAGACAGCGGGTCATTTAGTGGATCAAATCTGTGTCTTAAACTAATGTCTGTTACTTTTTACGGTGAACCAACAGTTGACATCTGTTGACATCTGTTGACATCTGTTGACATCTGTTGGTTACATGTTCTAACCATCGAGCGATCCATGTCTAGTCACTAAATTATTTTAAAATATTTTAAATTTCTTTAAAAAAGAGTAACAACTAATTTATGTTTTCATTACAAAAACCAGAAAACTATTTCCGATTCATAATTATTCTGTATTTACAAAATTAAAAGATCAATAAACACTTTTTTAAAAATCTATCAACGCATTAAAATGTATTGTTTGTACAATTTCTTGTAAGATGAATAATGTATTTGCTGAAGGGAGGTAACCAACTCGATGGCGTTGAGGGTGTCAAATACATGGAAATCAAGTTTTAATTTACATTTTCCTTGTAATGAAATATTTTCTGCAAAAATGTGAAACTAAAGACAATGGCCATCAATTGTGTAGATGTAGATCATGGCCATCTGTTGTGTAGACCATGGCCATGCGTTGTGTAGACCATGGCCATGTGTTGTGTTGACTGTGGCCATGTGTTGTGTTGACTGTGGCCATGTGTTGTGTAGACCATGGCCATCTGTTGTATAGACCATGGCCATGTGTTGTGTTGACTGTGGCCATGTGTTGTGTTGACTGTGGCCATGTTTTGTGTAGACCATGGCCATGCGTTGTGTAGACCATGGCCATGTGTTGTGTTGACTGTGGCCATGTGTTGTGTTGACTGTGGCCATGTTTTGTGTAGACCATGGCCATGTGTTGTGTTGACTGTGGCCATGTGTTGTGTTGACTGTGGCCATGTTTTGTGTAGACCATGGCCATGTGTTGTGTAGACCATGGCCATGTGTTGTGTTGACTGTGGCCATGTGTTGTGTAGACCATGGCCATGTGTTGTGTTGACTGTGGCCATGTGTTATGTAGACCATGGCCATGTGTTGTGTTGACTGTGGCCATGTGTTGTGTTGACTGTGGCCATGTGTTGTGTAGACCATGGCCATGTGTTGTGTTGACTGTGGCCATGTGTTATGTAGACCATGGCCATGTGTTGTGTTGACTGTGGCCATGTGTTGTGTTGACTGTGGCCATGTGTTGTGTTGACTGTGGCCATGTGTTGTGTGAGTAGCTCATGATGTTCTAGCCACGGTCTTGTAATACATCACAAACCAGACGTCAGGACGGTCGTTTAGCAGCCACAACAAAAAGTCAGTCTTTATCTAAGGAAGATCGATTACATTTACACATAATTTTATATGATCACTTACATCTAATATTATATTGTTTTATTGATCTCTCACACTTAATATTATATACTTTTATAGATCTCACACACCTAAAATTATGTAGTTCTATAGATCTCTCTCACACCTAATATTGTATAGTTCTATAGATCTCTCTTTCCTACTTTTATATATTATATTATAGTTCTATAGATCTGTCATACCTTATATCATATAGTTCTAAAGATCTATTACACCTACTATTATAAAGTTGTATAGATATCTTATACCTAATATTATATATTTCTTTAGATCTCTCAGACCTGATATTATATAGTTCTAACGATCTTTTATACCTTCTATTATATATTTTTATAGAGCATCCCTTTAAGAGCAATGACACTGCCACAAGACTACCAAAATGGTAACTTCACATCAAGCACCGAGAAGGGTGACTTCACATCTGATAACACCACCAAGGAGAGCGTCAAAGAAAAGAGCTGCAGGCGCAGGGTGGCGTACGTGGTCAGACAGAATGGACTCATCCTGGCCACATTCGTGGGCATCGTCCTCGGCTTCTGTCTGGGGATGGGTCTTAGAGAGATCGACATGTCTGACCACGCCCTCATGTGGTTAGGTAGGCGTGGCTATAATATTAAACTTGGCAGAGCACAGCACTTCGTAAATTTGCCTTTACTCTTTTTTTGTTGTTGTTAGGTTAAGGGTTAAGGTCACGACTTTCACAAAAAAAACAAAAAAAAAGTTAAGTTTTAGTCTACCTTAAAAACAATATTACAAGACAGGCGTGTATGATAAAGTGTAAACATTTAGGTCAACCCCACCGCCACACATGTTTGGGCCCCTGACAACTGGGAACGTGTGGGCCCCTCTGGACTCTGCCTCGTGCCTGATGCCTTCTATACAGGATATAGCTTTAGTAGCGCGTCGAAGACATACACTAACAATGAACAATACTGTGACAGGCGACAGGCTGTTATGATATTATTAGAGAATTTTTATACAACGAGATTGAAGTGTTCGTTTTTGAAGGTATATGGTGTTGTTCTCTAAATGGTAGTGTTCTTTGAAAATTGTATAGTTAATTGAAAGTTGTAACTTCATTCATCCTGAATTAAGAACTGATGCTTACTTAGTTCATGTTATATTTTAAGGCCTTACAAAAATATGTCATTTTATAAGCTAAAAAAAACTACTCTTCAAAATAATAAGATCCAATATAAATTTTTTTTTAAATATAAGGTTTTTTCCCAAGTTTCTGCCAGTGTGTGCTTCGTCACTACTTGAAAGAAAGATCACGGGAAGTAATTTAATATGAATTAAATAATTTCAAATGAGAGGATCAATCGCTTAGCAATTTTTAAAAATTATTTTTTTAGAGATAAAGTTTTCATGTTATGTTTCATGTGAAAATAAAATGAGCCATTTCGCATTAGAATTGCGAAACTGTAACGGGCCCCCGAAGGGGAAAAAATCAAGCGTGGCTGACGAGGCCCGGGAGGCCACCCTTCCATTGGGGCCCCGGACTAGATTCCCATTTGCCCCCCCCCCTGGCGGCGGTGTTTAGCTTACTCCAGATAAATAAACATAGTGGTGAAACAGATTGCCTGTTGTAGGACGGGATTCGAACCGCCGACTTAAGAAATTGACACGATGTTTAACTTCATACCCCTAAATAAACTATAAAAGGAGGAATGGGAGGGGGGAGATTGGTGGATGAGAGATTTCAATGTGTAGCACTGTCCAACATTGAGGTCAGCTGACCAAGGACTTGTCGAGGTTTTTAGGACCCAGAAGAATATCTCGTCTGTTACAGACGTCCTTTGTATACAGAGGATTATGGCGTCCTATCTTATCTTATCTTATCTGTTTACAGACGCTCCTTCTATACAGAAGATTATTGCGTCCTACGCTTATCTATGGTTTGTGTTTAGTCCTGCATTTTTATTAGAGATTTAAATGTTGATAAAGTGTTGGTTTTCCTGGATTCTTCAGGCAACCCATTCCACGCCCGAATTCCGGACGGGAAGAAGGAAAACTTGTATGTGTTTGTTCTTGCATACGGAATAAGAAAGGTGTTTTTATCCTTATGTCTATCTGAGGGTTGTATTAAGTTATCTTTGTGTTGTATTTCTAAATTAGAATTAATTGCTTTATGTATGATTACTACTTTGCTCTTGGTTCTTCTATCCTCTAGTGTTTCAAGGTTTAATGATTTAACTAATGGTGTTACTCTTGTCAGTTTCGAATATTCTCCAGTAATGGTCCTATGCTAATCTAACCATTTGAATATATACGTTGATAAGTTAGTTGGGGAACGAGTTAATTTGTAAATTCAGAACATTTGAAAATGTGGAAATAACGATCTCATGTTTTGATCTATTTCAAAGATAATATTTTCATTTGTTACTCAGAAAGAAGAAATCAAAACAATACTTTTCAAATATGACATTCGCGATCGGATTTTACCCTTTAAGAGTCCATTAAATTCACAATACTTTTGAAATAGCCAACATTTTTTAAATCCTTTATATTAACTCGTGGCGTCTGCTTGATTGTTTGTTTCAATGTTTCCCGAAAAAACATTAGATTGATTTTTAACCCACTTCCCCGTATACTAGCAAGCTGAAATTTCGCAGACAGACTGTAGTAGGCTTTTTTTTTACTATAAATCCTTTATATATGAGACATAACTAAAATTTTGGATTTTTGGATTGTCGTGCGATGCGTATTTTAATGAATATACTTTTAGTTATGTCTCAACACAGTATACATCTAAGTCATGTCTTATGACACTTAATGATATACCGCAATGTTAGTTCTAAAGATCAACAAATCCCCATGCATCAGAATGCAACATCCCCTAAATCTAACATTAACCTTTAATTAAAGTGACTATTATCATTGTAATAAAAGTACTTTGGCCCAAGTGTTCACACGCTAAATCTGCTATACACATGAAATAAAATAAAGAGTTGTATAAAATTGATGCAATTTAAGGAAGACCAATGGGGTCCTTATTTATAAAAAAAAATATGTTCTAACTTATTTCTCAATTAAACCCTTGTCAATAAGTTGTTTTTTTTTAAACGTAAAAACCAAGTTTTTTACTATAAATCCTTTATGAAAGAGACATAACTAAAAGAATGTTTATTATAATACGCAGCGCAAGACCATCCGAAAATAAAAAATGTTAGTTATGTGTCGTAAAACATGTTTAATATAATGCGCACCGATCAGGAATATGTTTAAAAAAAGTATTGTCAATAAAATACGCACCTTATTGCGCGACAGAAAGGTTGTTCATTATAATAAGCACCGCGACACTCTATACTCTATACTCTATCTCAAAAAATAACATGATACATAGAGATAAATAAATTAAACTAAAAATTCAATAATTTAATTACAGTAAATGCGATCGATCTGAAATTTTGATACTTCTTTTTTATTATCAGTACAAAACTGCATGCAAAATTTAAGCTCGCTAGCTTACGAGGAAGTGGGTTAAAAATCGATCCAAAGTTTTTTCGGCAAGCAAGCAACGGCTCAAACAAACAGACACCACAAGTTAAAAATGTATTTCTTTTTTTTCCCTTATTGTACAGGACTTCCTGGTGAACTCTTCCTCAGAGGATTAAAGGCCACAATTGTACCGCTAGTCATAAGCATGGTTATCACATGTAAGTTGGTCATCACATGTAAGTAGGTCATCACATGTAAGTAGGTCATCACATGTAAGTATGTCATCACATGTAAGTTGGTCATCACATGTAAGTTGGTCATCACATGTAAGTAGGTCATCACATGTAAGTAGGTCATCACATGTAAGTTGGTCATCACATGTAAGTAGGTCATCACATGTAAGTTGATCATCACATGTAATTTGGCCACTACCTGTAAGAAGGTCATGACATGAATGTTGATCATTAAATGTAAGTCAGTTATCACATGTAAATAGGTCATCACGTGTAAGTTGATCATAGCATATAAGTAGGTCATTACATATAAGTAGGTCATCAATTTAAGTGACTAATCACGTCATATGCCAGTTACTCAAGTCTACCACGTCCTATCGGTCACTGATCTCAATGTGTCTCTGCCATTAATCCCCAGGCACTGCAACACTTGACCCTAAAAGCAACGGAAAGATCGCCGTCTTAGCTCTCCTCGGCTTTTTCCTGACCCAGGTCATCGCTGTCGTCATCGCAATCGTCATGTTCTTCGTCTTTAAACCAGGTGTGTGACAACTCCTAACATATAAGTTCATGAGTCGGCCAACACGGCCAACACGGCCAACACGGTCAACATGGCCAACACGGCCAACACGGCCAACACGGTCAACACGGTCAACACGGCCAACACGGTCAACACGGTCAACACGGCCAACACGGCCAACACGGACAACACGGTCAACACGGTCAACACGGCCAACACGGTCAACACGGCCAACACGGCCAACACCGTCAACACGTAACTTTTTATAAAGAAACTGGCATTCGTAACTTCTTTGTTGTCTTAGATAACATTGAAGCGTGTCAAGACATCACATTCGTAACTTCTTTGTTTTCTTAGATAACATTGAAGCGTGTCAAGACATCACATTTGTAACTTCTTTGTTTTATTAGATAGCATTGAAGCGTGTCAAGACATCACATTCGTAACTTCTTTGTTTTCTTAGATAACATTGAAGCGTGTCAAGACATCACATTTGTAACTTCTTTGTTTTATTAGATAACATTGAAGTGTGTCAAGACATCACATTTGTAACTTCTTTGTTTTCTTAGATAACATTGAAGCGTGTCAAGACATCACATTCGTAACTTCTTTGTTTTCTTAGATAACATTGAAGCATATCAAGACATCACATTTGTAACTTCTTTGTTTTATTAGATAACATTGAAGCGTGTCAAGACATCACATTTGTAACTTCTTTGTTTTATTAGATAACATTGAAGCGTGTCAAGACATCACATTTGTAACTTCCTTGTTTTATTAGATAACATTGAAGCGTGTCAAGACATCACATTCGTAACTTCTTTGTTTTCTTAGATAACATTGAATCGTGTCAAGACATCACAGCCTATATAAATGTATTTATTTGTAATCGTATTTTGACAATTAAGAAAAAATTGAATTAAAATAACGCCGGACTTGATATCGCTGTTAATTTCTTTCAGACCCAGGAAACATCGCGGAAGGTGGGGACTCGTTCGGGACTAACCTGGAGACACAGGATGTCTTTGCGGACCTACTCAGGTAAAAAAAAAGTTAATTTTATTAACATGAACATGGTATGTCAAATTAAGGTCCGACATGGAAGATCAAAGGACAAGAACTGGAAGAAGTTAAATTATACTTTGATAATAGCGATGACCTAGTTAGTTTTATTTGAATTGGATAGACTTTGTCTCAGTAAGACTTTGTCTCAGTAAGACTTTGTCTCAGTTACAGCGTTGACGAAAACAATTTTTTTTTAAACTAAGTAAACAAAACTATTTCAAAGGTTATTACAAAAGTATTGTAAGGCCGCATCATTAATGGCTAGACTGAATCAAAGAGTGTGGAACAATGCGCAGCTCACAGATAGGACGAAAATCACGGTGTACCAGGCATGCGTGCTCAACACACTCCTCTATGGCAGTGAGTGCTGGACGACCTATGCCAAGCAAACAAAGCAGCTCAACAGCTTCGACTTACGATGCTTGCGTAGGATTCTACGCATCAAGTGGCAGGACAAGATCACCAATGTCGAGATACTCAGAAGAAGCCATATGCTGAGTATGCACTCAATTCTGAGTGAGAGGCGCCTGCGGTTGTTAGGTCATGTCCGCAGGATGAGCTCGGAGCGCATTCCTAGAGCCTTGCTTTACGGTGAGCTGGCAACCGGTATGAGAAAAAGAGGTCGCCCCTGCTTGCGCTTCAAGGACGTCTGCAAGAAAGACATGTCATTGGCACAGATAGACCATAAAACGTGGGAGACCATTGCCGAGGAGCGCACCTCCTGGCGGGCAAAAGTGCGTGAGGGCATTCATGTCGCGGAAGCATCCCTCATAGCTTTGAGTGAAGAGAGAAGGGCCAGGAGAAAGGGCAGGGGGGCAGAAGAGTAGGAGTACACGCCATCGTCCCATGAGGACGGACGGTTGCCATACATACATACAAAAGTATTAACTATTTCCATACATACATGTGTGTAGGTCCTTGTCGTAGGTCCTTGTCGTAGGTCCTTGTCATAGGTCCTTGTCGTAGGTCCTTGTCGTAGGTCCTTGTCGTAGGTCCTTGTCGTAGGTCATTGTCGTAGGTCCTTGTCGTAGGTCCTTGTCGTAGGTCCTTGTCGTAGGTCCTTGTCGTAGGTCCTTGTCGTAGGTCCTTGTCGTAGGTCCTTGTCGTAGGTCCTTGTCGTAGGTCCTTGTCGCAGTCTTGGCTAATACCCAAATTAACCCCTAATTAATTAAGGATTTAATTTCAAGAGTTATCCCTCTGCTGTCAGTGGTGGGCCACGACTGACAGTAGAGGTAGAACTCTTGAAATTAACTGAGTCTTGGGATCATAATATTTAGTCATAGATCATAACATTTAATCATAGATCATAACATTTAATCATAGATCATATGTAAATGAACAATTCCCCTTAAACAATGACAATTGAACGATCAACGTCAGTCCGTTGTTCTACAGATAATTAGTCACACAATTAAAACTGTTTAACTGTTTAGATAATTGAAAGCTTATTGTAATGGAACAGGGGGGTTTAAAATCCATCGGTGGTAAAGAAAGCATAACTAAATTTTTCTTTCAGTAAACATTGATTTAAATTAAACAACCCCGAAAAAACAAAGTTGTTGACTATAAATCGCTTATATATGAAACATAAATAAATGTAATATGTTCAATATAATACGCACCGTGTGACCAGAGGCGGCGATAGGTACGCGCGAGGCCTTGTGCAACAATGACTCCGCGAGGCCCCCCTAGATTAGATCAATTCTTGCACAAACTCAGTAGTGAAATATATCTGCAGGCTCTTTTGTTACTAAAATATAGTCTCAAGTCTGAAACGCGGGGTCCCCCTAAGCGCGGGGCCTGGGGCGATTGCCGCAGCTGCCACCCCTAAAGGCCGCTCCTGCGTGCGACAGACTCGCACAAACATTTACATGATACATAGAGATATTAATTTAATCTAAAAATTCATTAATTTAATTACAGTACAGGCGATTTTACATTTTGAAATAATGCATTGCTAGGTGACAAAAGTCTGTGTGCAAAATTTCAGCTCGATAGAATCCCTGGAAGTGGGTCATTTTTTTTTACTCTTGTTTTTCCACAAGGAGGGGGGGCCACGACAGACATGACGGTGTAGTTAATATAAGTGATTTAAAAATGACATAAAGATATTATGAACATGGGTTACATAAAATATATAAACAACTCGAAATTTATGTCTTTGTATAAATAAAATATATCTTTTTCGAATCATTCACACTTTACAAATATCGCTTTATATTTCTCCTGCAGGAATTTCTTTCCGGACAATGTTGTTGGCGCTACAATATCTCAGGTAAGTTTGAGGTAACAACTCACGAAAATATATTTAATTATTGGCTAAGGTTTATCGGGTTTTTTCTTGGGTAGGTGGGAAATTTTATTAATGTAGCGGGTAGCCACTGTGGTAGTTGGTAAGGTTTATTAAGGTAGCCGGTAGCCACTGTGGTGGTTGGTAAGGTTTATTAAGGTAGCCGGTAGCCACTGTGGTGGTTGGTAAGGTTTATTAAGGTAGCCGGTAGCCACTGTGGTAGTTGGTAAGGTTTATTAAGGTAGCCGGTAGCCACTGTGGTGGTTGGTAAGGTTTATTAAGGTAGCCGGTAGCCACTGTGGTAGTTGGTAAGGTTTATTAAGGTAGCCGGTAGCCACTGTGGTGGTTGGTAAGGTTTATTAAGGTAGCTGGTAGCCACTGTGGTGGTTGGTAAGGTTTATTAATGTAGCGGGTAGCCACTGTGGTAGTTGGTAAGGTTTATTAAGGTAGCCGGTAGCCACTGTGGTAGTTGGTAAGGTTTATTAAGGTAGCCGGTAGCCACTGTGGTGGTTGGTAAGGTTTATTAAGGTAGCCGGTAGCCACTGTGGTAGTTGGTAAGGTTTATTAAGGTAGCCGGTAGCCACTGTGGTAGTTGGTAAGGTTTATTAAGGTAGCCGGTAGCCACTGTGGTAGTTGGTAAGGTTTATTAAAATAGTCAGTGTGATTGGTCGTAAGATTTATGAGGCTAGTCCTTTAAATGTTGAATTAAATGTCCAAATAATGTTGAACGTTTTTAACGACTTGGGTGTAGGACAGTATGCGACTGTCATTCTGTGTGGGACAGTATGCGACTGTCATTCTGTGCAGGAAAGTATGCGACTGTCATTCTGTGCAGGACAGTATGCGACTGTCATTCTGTGCAGGACTGTATGCGACTGTAATTCTTTGTAGGACAGTATGCGACTGTCATTCTGTGTAAGACAGTATGCGACTGTCATTCTGTGCAGGACAGTATGCGACTGTTATTCTGTGTAAGACAGTAGGCGACTGTCATTCTGATAAATTAATTGTTGAAGAAACGTTTGGTTCACTTTGGAAGTAAGTTCTTCAGATGTCGCTACTGAAACATTCTCGGTAATGAGAGCTAGAGATATACAGAAGAGTTTGGTCTGTTTCACAGAAAAAGATTTCGAGCTTCATTAATTTGAGCGATTTAAATAAACGATAAAGGTATAGGAGGACACAGGAGGACACAGGAGGACATTGGAGGACACTAGGATGGTTTGTATTTGAAAGGATTAAGTTCAACAGTTACACAGTAGAAGTTTGAGAAAGTGATATCTCAATATTGACATACGGAACCACGTTCAGAAAATTTGATAGAAGGATGTAGATAACATCTCAATATTGGCTTACGGAACCACGTTCAGAAAGTTTGATATAAGTGTCAATGATTTACTTGTTAATATAACTCTTGTAGGCGTTCTCTCAATACAAAACCTTGTACACAATAATCCCCTGAAGAACTTGTTTCAATAAAACAACTTTAATATGTATACTATGTACATAACATATAATTTGAGGTTATACAACGTGGAATACTCAGGCACACACATCTGCCATCTTGACACCAGCCAACTCTAAAACCGATTTCTCAACCTCCTTAGGCAATGGGAACGACTCTTTCTTCCCGCGCTTTTACTCACGTGACCTCTCCATCATCCATCACGTGACAAGAAGGACGTAGGTAACATCGTTTTAAGTGCACGATCTCCCTCAACCTCTTTAGCTAATATCCCAAAATCAGTAATTCTGCGCTATTTGGGGGGGGGGAATGAGATCTTAAACAACGTCACACTGAACTCTTGTTTTACATGTAGTCTGTGACTGAATACAACAGTAAGACTATATACAACAGTAAGACTATATACAACAGTAAGACTATATACAACAGTAAGTCTGTGTACAACAGTAAGACTGTGTACAACAGTAAGACTGTGTACAACATTAAGAATGTGTACAACAGTAAGACTATATACAACAGTAAGACTGTGTACAACAGTAAGACTATATACAACAGTAAGACTATGTACAACAGTAAGACTGTATACAACAGTAAGACTGTGTACAACAGTAAGACTGTGTACAACAGTAAGACTATATACAACAGTAAGACTGTATACAACAGTAAGACTGTATACAACAGTAAGACTATATACAACAATAAGACTGTATACAACAGAAAGACTGTATACAACAGTAAGATTATATACAACAGTAAGACTGAATACAACAATAAGACTGTATACAACAGTAAGACTGTGTACAACAGTAAGACTGTGTACAACAGTAAGACTGTGTACAACAGTAAGACTATATACAACAGCAAGACTGTGTACAACAGTAAGACTGTATACAACAGTAAGACTGTGTACAACAGTAAGACTGTGTACAACAGTAAGACTGTATACAACAGTAAGACTGTATACAACAGTAAGACTGTGTACAACAGTAAGACTGTGTACAACAGTAAGACTGTGTACAACAGTAAGACTGTATACAACAGTAAGACTGTGTACAACAGTAAGACTGTGTACAACAGTAAGACTGTGTACAACAGTAAGACTGTATACAACAGTAAGACTGTATACAACAGTAAGACTGTATACAACAGTAAGACTATATACAACAGTAAGACTGTGTACAACAGTAAGACTATATACAACAGTAAGACTGTGTACAACAGTAAGACTATATACAACAGTAAGACTGTATACAACAGTAAGACTGTGTACAACAGTAAGACTATATACAACAGTAAGACTGTATACAACAGTAAGACTATATACAACAGTATGACTGTATACAACAGTAAGACTATATACAACAGTAAGACTGTATACAACAATAAGACTGTATACAACAGTAAGACTATGTACAACAGTAAGACTGTATACAACAGTAAGACTATATACAACAGTAAGACTGTATACAACAGTAAGACTATGTACAACAGTAAGACTGTGTACAACAGTAAGACTATATACAACAGTAAGACTGTGTACAACAGTAAGACTGTGTACAACAGTAAGACTATATACAACAGTAAGACTGTATACAACAGTAAGACTATATACAACAGTAAGACTGTGTACAACAGTAAGACTGTGTACAACAGTAAGACTATATACAACAGTAAGACTATATACAACAGTAAGACTGTGTACAACAGTAAGACTATATACAACAGTAAGACTGTGTACAACAGTAAGACTATATACAACAGTAAGACTGTGTACAACAGTAAGACTGTGTACAACAGTAAGACTGTGTACAACAATAAGACAGTGTACAACAGTAAGACTGTGTACAACAGTAAGACTATGTACAACAGTAAGACTGTGTACAACAGTAAGACTATGTACAACAGTAAGACTGTGTACAACAGTAAGACTGTGTACAACAGTAAGACTGTGTACAACAGTAAGACTGTATACAACAGTAAGACTATGTACAACAGTAAGACTGTGTACAACAGTAAGACTGTGTACAACAGTAAGACTGTGTACAACAGTAAGACTGTGTACAACAGTAAGACTGTGTACAACAATAAGACTGTTGATTAAGTCCCAACTAACGCCAAACTTTTGTCTAAACAGTCAGTGACCGTATACAACAGTAAGACTGTCCAGCAGGTCGTCGGCAACTCCTCTACAAACGTCACTATTCCAGTCATCGTCCTGGAGAGGTCATCCGGAAAATCGGACGGGATGAATATTTTGGGTAAGCATGGATCTATATACTCCAGGTTTGTGTAAGCATTGACCTATATACTCCAGGTTTGTGTAAGCATTGACCTATATACTCCAGGTTTGGGTAAGCATTGACCTATATACTCCAGGTTTGGGTAAGCATTGACCTATATACTCCAGGTTTGGGTAAGCATGGATCTATATACTCCAGGTTTGGGTAAGCATTGACCTATATACTCCAGGTTTGGGTAAGCATTGACCTATATACTCCAGGTTTGGGTAAGCATGGATCTATATACTCCAGGTTTGTGTAAGCATTGACCTATATACTCCAGGTTTGGGTAAGCATTGACCTATATACTCCAGGTTTGGGTAAGCATTGACCTATATACTCCAGGTTTGTGTAAGCATTGACCTATATACTCAAGGTTTGGGTAAGCATTGAACTATATACTCCAGGTTTGGGTAAGTATAGACCTATATACTCCAGGTTTGGGTAAGCATTGACCTATATACTCCAGGTTTGGGTAAGCATTGACCTATATACGCCAGGTTTTGGTAAGCATTGACCTATATACTCCAGGTTTGGGTAAGCATGGATCTATATACTCCAGGTTTGTGTAAGCATTGACCTATATACTCCAGGTTTGGGTAAGCATTGACCTATATACTCAAGGTTTGGGTAAGCATTGACCTATATACTCCAGGTTTGGGTAAGCATTGACCTATATACTCCAGGTTTGGGTAAGCATTGACCTATATACTCCAGGTTTTGGTAAGCATTGACCTATATACTCCAGGTTTGGGTAAGCATGGATCTATATACTCCAGGTTTGGGTAAGCATTGACCTATATACTCCAGGTTTGGGTAAGCATTGACATATATATTCCAGGTTTGGGTAAGCATTGACCTATATACTCCAGGTTTGGGTAAGCATTGACCTATATACTCCAGGTTTGGGTAAGCATTGACCTATATACTCCAGGTTTGTTTAAGCATTGACCTATATACTCCAGGTTTGGGTAAGCATTGACCTATATACTCCAGGTTTGGGTAAGCATAGACCTATATACTCCAGGTTTGGGTAAGCATTGACCTATATACTCCAGGTTTGTGTAAGCATTGACCTATAAACTCCAGGTTTGTGTAAGCATTGACCTATATACTCCAGGTTTGGGTAAGCATTGACCTATATACTCCAGGTTTGTGTAAGCTTGACCTATATACTACAGGTTTGTGTAAGCATTGACCTATATACTCCAGGTTTGGGTAAGCATTGACCTATATACTCCAGGTTTGGGTAAGCATAGACCTATATACTCCAGGTTTGGGTAAGCATTGACCTATATACTCCAGGTTTTGGTAAGTATTGACCTATATACTTCCGGTTTTGGTAAGCATTGACCTATATACTCCAGGTTTGGGTAAGCATTGACCTATATACTCCAAGTTTGGGTAAGCATTGACCTATATACTCCAGGTTTGGGTAAGCATTGACCTATATACTCCAGGTTTGTGTAAGCATTGACCTATATACTCCAGGTTTGTGTAAGCATTGACCTATATACTCCAGGTTTGGGTAAGCATTGACCTATATACTCCAGGTTTGGGTAAGCATTGACCTATATACTCCAGGTTTGGGTAAGCATTGACCTATATACTCCAGGTTTGGGTAAGCATTGACCTATATACTCCAGGTTTGTGTAAGCATTGATCTATATACTCCAGGTTTGGGTAAGCATTGACCTATATACTCCAGGTTTTGGTAAGCATTGACCTATATACTCCAGGTTTGGGTAAGCATTGACCTATATACTCCAGGTTTGGGTAAGCATTGACCTATATACTCCAGGTTTGGGTAAGCATTGACCTATATATTCAACGTTTGGGTAAGCATTGACCTATATACTCCAGGTTTGGGTAAGCATTGACCTATATACTCCAGGTTTGGGTAAGCATGGACCTATATACTCCAGGTTTGGGTAAGCATGGACCTATATACTCCAGGTTTGGGTAAGCATGGATCTATATACTCCAGGTTTGGGTAAGCATAGACCTATACACTCCAGGTTTGGGTAAGCATGGACCTATACACTCCAGGTTTGGGTAAGCATAGACCTATATACTCCAGGTTTGGGTAAGCATTGACCTATATACTCCAGGTTTTGGTAAGCATTGACCTATATACTCCAGGTTTTGGTAAGCATTGACCTATATACTCCAGGTTTTGGTAAGCATTGACCTATATACTCCAGGTTTGGGTAAGCATTGACCTATATACTCCAGGTTTGGGTAAGCATGGACCTATACACTCCAGGTTTGGGTAAGCATGGACCTGTACACTCCAGGTTTGGGTAAGCATTGACCTATACACTCCAGGTTTGGGTAAGCATTGACCTATATACTCCAGGTTTGGGTAAGCATGGACCTATACACTCCAGGTTTGAGTAAGCATGGACCTATATACTCCAGGTTTGGGTAAGCATTGACCTATACACTCCAGGTTTGGGTAAGCATGGACCTATGTACTCCAGGTTTTGGTAAGCATTGACCTATATACTCCAGGTTTGGGTAAGCATTGACATATATACTCCAGGTTTGGGTAAGCATAGATCTATATACTCCAGGTTTTGGTAAGCATTGACCTATATACTCCAGGTTTGGGTAAGCATTGACCTATATACTCCAGGTTTGGGTAAGCATTGACCTATATACTCCAGGTTTGGGTAAGCATTGACCTATATACTCCAGGTTTGTGTAAGCATTGACCTATATACTCCAGGTTTGTGTAAGCATTGACCTATATACTCCAGGTTTGGGTAAGCATGGACCTATATACTCCAGGTTTTGGTAAGCTTGGACCTATACACTCCAGGTTTGGGTAAGCATGGACCTATATACTCCAGGTTTGGGTAAGCATGGACCTATACACTCCAGTTTGGGTAAGCATGGACCTATATACTCCAGGTTTGGGTAAGCATTGACCTATATACTCCAGGTTTGGGTAAGCATTGACCTATATACTCCAGGTTTGGGTAAGCATGGATCTATATACTCCAGGTTTGGGTAAGCATTGACCTATATACTCCAGGTTTGGGTAAGCATTGACCTATATACTCCAGGTTTGGGTAAGCATTGACCTATATACTCCAGGTTTGGGTAAGCATTGACCTATATACTCCAGGTTTGGGTAAGCATTGACCTATATACTCCAGGTTTGGGTAAGCATTGACCTATATACTCCAGGTTTGGGTAAGCATTGACATATATACTCCAGGTTTGGGTAAGCATTGACCTATATACTCCAGGTTTGGGTAAGCATTGACCTATATACTCCAGGTTTGGGTAAGCATTGACCTATATACTCCAGGTTTGGGTAAGCATTGACCTATATACTCCAGGTTTGGGTAAGCCTTGACCTATATACTCCAGGTTTTGGTAAGCATTGACCTATATACTCCAGGTTTGGGTAAGCATTGACCTATATACTCCAGGTTTGGGTAAGCATTGACCTATATACTCCAGGTTTGGGTAAGCATTGACCTATATACTCCAGGTTTTGGTAAGCATTGACCTATATACTCCAGGTTTGGGTAAGCATTGAGCTATATACTCCAGGTTTGGGTAAGCATTGACCTATATACTCCAGGTTTGGGTAAGCATTGACCTATATACTCCAGGTTTTGGTAAGCATTGACCTATATACTCCAGGTTTGGGTAAGCATTGACCTATATACTCCAGGTTTGGGTAAGCATTGACCTATATACTCCAGGTTTTGGTAAGCATTGACTTATATACTCCAGGTTTGGGTAAGCATTGACCTATATACTCCAGGTTTGGGTAAGCATTGACCTATATACTCCAGGTTTGGGTAAGCATTGACCTATATACTCCAGGTTTGGGTAAGCATTGACCTATATACTCCAGGTTTGGGTAAGCATTGACCTATATACTCCAGGTTTGGGTAAGCATTGACCTATATACTCCAGGTTTGGGTAAGCATGGACCTATATACTCCAGGTTTTGGTAAGCTTGGACCTATACACTCCAGGTTTGGGTAAGCATGGACCTATATACTCCAGGTTTGGGTAAGCATGGACCTATACACTCCAGGTTTGGGTAAGCATGGACCTATACACTCCAGGTTTGGGTAAGCATTGACCTATATACTCCAGGTTTGGGTAAGCATTGACCTATATACTCCAGGTTTGAGTAAGCATGGATCTATACACTCCAGGTTTGGGTAAGCATTGACCTATATACTCCAGGTTTGGGTAAGCATTGACCTATATACTCCAGGTTTGGGTAAGCATTGACCTATATACTCCAGGTTTTGGTAAGCATTGACCTATATACTCCAGGTTTGGGTAAGCATTGACCTATATACTCCAGGTTTGGGTAAGCATTGACCTATATACTCCAGGTTTTGGTAAGCATTGACCTATATACTCAAGGTTTGGGTAAGCATTGACCTATATACTCCAGGTTTGGGTAAGCATTGACCTATATACTCCAGGTTTGGGTAAGCATTGACCTATATACTCCAGGTTTTGGTAAGCATTGACCTATATACTCCAGGTTTGGGTAAGCATTGACCTATATACTCCAGGTTTGGGTAAGCATTGACCTATATACTCCAGGTTTGGGTAAGCATTGACCTATATACTCCAGGTTTGGTTAAGCATTGACCTATATACTCCAGGTTTGGGTAAGCATTGACCTATATACTCCAGGTTTGGGTAAGCATTGACCTATATACTCCAGGTTTGGGTAAGCATTGACCTATATACTCCAGGTTTGGGTAAGCATTGACCTATATACTCCAGGTTTTGGTAAGCATTGACCTATATACTCCAGGTTTGGGTAAGCATTGACCTATATACTCCAGGTTTGGGTAAGCATTGACCTATATACTCCAGGTTTGGGTAAGCATTGACCTATATACTCCAGGTTTTGGTAAGCATTGACCTATATACTCCAGGTTTGGGTAAGCATTGACCTATATACTCCAGGTTTGGGTAAGCATTGACCTATATACTCCAGGTTTGGGTAAGCATTGACCTATATACTCCAGGTTTGGGTAAGCATTGACCTATATACTCCAGGTTTGGGTGAGCATTGACCTATATACTCCAGGTTTGGGTAAGCATTGACCTATATACTCCAGGTTTGGGTAAGCATTGACCTATACACTCCAGGTTTGGGTAAGCATTGACCTATATACTCCAGGTTTGGGTAAGCATTGGCCTATACACTCCAGGTTTGGGTAAGCATTGACCTATATACTCCAGGTTTCTTTCAGGTCAGCCTTGAAATTTACTCCAAACATTGGGATCTACGATGTTCTACTTAGTGTATGGAGAAGCTTGCCGTCTATGTTCTACTTAGTGTATGGAGAAGCTTGCCGTCTATGTTCTACTTAGTGTATAGAGAAGCTTGCCGTCTATGTTCTACTTAGTGTATGGAGAAGCTTGCCGTCTATGTTCTACTTAGTGTATGGAGAAGCTTGCCGTCTATGTTCTACTTAGTGTATGGAGAAGCTTGCCGTCTATGTTCTACTTAGTGTATGGAGAAGCTTGCCGTCTATGTTCTACTTAGTGTATGGAGAAGCTTGCCGTCTATGTTCTACTTAGTGTATGGAGAAGCTTGCCGTCTATGTTCTACTTAGTGTATGGAGAAGCTTGCCGTCTATGTTCTACTTAGTGTATGGAGAAGCTTGCCGTCTATGTTCTACTTAGTGTATGGAGAAGCTTGCCGTCTATGTTCTACTTAGTGTATGGAGAAGCTTGCCGTCTATTGGAGAAAAACAACTTTGCTTGATATGACGTGAACAAAAACTGTCAACTAGCAATCATTTCACAGCCCCCCCCTCCCTCGCTCTCGACTTTATCTCTAACGTAAACAATTTATTACCGTAGATAACTCGAAAGTAGGTTAAGAAATTCACACATATTTAGGCCCAAACTCTGGTACCTTAAGACAGTGGTTCTAAACATGGCAACATAGTTCACAGTGGCTCTTAAAGAGTCTATACACATCAAGCTGTGGGTAGATTTGCGTATATTTTCAATCCATTTTATAAGAAAGTGTCAATGTTAAATGTATGTGACAAGCCAAAGATCCGTGATCTAACTTGGTGTTATCTTGAATGTCACAGGTCTTATCACCATCTGCACGGCAGTGGGCATAGCTGCCAACAAGTCCTTGACCCCAGACAGCGAGTTCCTCAGGTTCTTCAAACAGGCCCAGGACGTCATCTTTGTCGTCATCAAGTGGTTGTTTTTGTAAGACTGCTCGTCTACTCTTTAAACCAAATGATTCCTAGACGCTCGTCCGTTTTAATAATGATTTTAGAGGCTATCTCAAAATATTTAAAGTGTATATTACAGTAGTTACAAACAATGTCTTTAGTTGTGTTTGAGGCATGTTTAGGGGAATCACCATGGACAAAAATATTAGGAATGGTGTTTATAGTTAACGAGCCGTGATATTCCCGCGTTTCTTTAAAGGGTTGTGTTGAACTATGCTATGTGCCAGTGTGGCATTTCTGGTTAATTTGTATGTTGGGATTTAGGGTTTGTGTTTAAAGTAAGCTAGTTGTTTTAACTTACTCCACAGTACACTACCCCAGGGTGCATAGTCTAACTTACTCCCAGTACCCCAGTAGGTGTCATTAGTCTTAACTTACTCCACAGTACTACCCCAGTGGGTGTCATTAGTCTTAACTTACTCCACAGTACTACCCCAGTGGGTGTCATTAGTCTTAACTTACTCCACAGTACTACCCCAGTGGGTGTCATTAGTCTTAACTTACTCCACAGACTACCCCAGGGGTGTCATAGTCTTAACTTACTCCACAGTACTACCCCAGTGGGTGTCATTAGTCTTAACTTACTCCACAGTACTACCCCAGTGGGTGTCATTATCTAACTTACTCCACAGTACTACCCCAGTGGGTGTCATTAGTCTTAACTTACTCCACAGTACTACCCCAGTGGGTGTCATTAGTCTTAACTTACTCCACAGTACTACCCCAGTGGGTGTCATTAGTCTTAACTTACTCCACAGTACTACCCCAGTGGGTGTCATTAGTCTTAACTTACTCCACAGTACTACCCCAGTGGGTGTCATTAGTCTTAACTTACTCCACAGTACTACCCCAGTGGGTGTCATTAGTCTTAACTTACTCCACAGTACTACCCCAGTGGGTGTCATTAGTCTTAACTTACTCCACAGTACTACCCCAGTGGGTGTCATTAGTCTTAACTTACTCCACAGTACTACCCCAGTGGGTGTCATTAGTCTTAACTTACTCCACAGTACTACCCCAGTGGGTGTCATTAGTCTTAACTTACTCCACAGTACTACCCCAGTGGGTGTCATTAGTCTTAACTTACTCCACAGTACTACCCCAGTGGGTGTCATTAGTCTTAACTTACTCCACAGTACTACCCCAGTGGGTGTCATTAGTCTTAACTTACTCCACAGTACTACCCCAGTGGGTGTCATTAGTCTTAACTTACTCCACAGTACTACCCCAGTGGGTGTCATTAGTCTTAACTTACTCCACAGTACTACCCCAGTGGGTGTCATTAGTCTTAACTTACTCCACAGTACTACCCCAGTGGGTGTCATTAGTCTTAACTTACTCCACAGTACTACCCCAGTGGGTGTCATTAGTCTTAACTTACTCCACAGTACTACCCCAGTGGGTGTCATTAGTCTTAACTTACTCCACAGTACTACCCCAGTGGGTGTCATTAGTCTTAACTTACTCCACAGTACTACCCCAGTGGGTGTCATTAGTCTTAACTTACTCCACAGTACTACCCCAGTGGGTGTCATTAGTCTTAACTTACTCCACAGTACTACCCCAGTGGGTGTCATTAGTCTTAACTTACTCCACAGTACTACCCCAGTGGGTGTCATTAGTCTTAACTTACTCCACAGTACTTAGTCTTAACTTACTCCACAGTACTACCCCAGTGGGTGTCATTAGTCTTAACTTACTCCACAGTACTTAGTCTTAACTTACTCCACAGTACTACCCCAGTGGGTGTCATTAGTCTTAACTTACTCCACAGTACTACCCCAGTGGGTGTCATTAGTCTTAACTTACTCCACAGTACTACCCCAGTGGGTGTCATTAGTCTTAACTTACTCCACAGTACTACCCCAGTGGGTGTCATTAGTCTTAACTTACTCCACAGTACTACCCCAGTGGGTGTCATTAGTCTTAACTTACTCCACAGTACTACCCCAGTGGGTGTCATTAGTCTTAACTTACTCCACAGTACTACCCCAGTGGGTGTCATTAGTCTTAACTTACTCCACAGTACTACCCCAGTGGGTGTCATTAGTCTTAACTTACTCCACAGTACTACCCCAGTGGGTGTCATTAGTCTTAACTTACTCCACAGTACTACCCCAGTGGGTGTCATTAGTCTTAACTTACTCCACAGTACTACCCCAGTGGGTGTCATTAGTCTTAACTTACTCCACAGTACTACCCCAGTGGGTGTCATTAGTCTTAACTTACTCCACAGTACTACCCCAGTGGGTGTCATTAGTCTTAACTTACTCCACAGTACTACCCCAGTGGGTGTCATTAGTCTTAACTTACTCCACAGTACTACCCCAGTGGGTGTCATTAGTCTTAACTTACTCCACAGTACTACCCCAGTGGGTGTCATTAGTCTTAACTTACTCCACAGTACTACCCCAGTGGGTGTCATTAGTCTTAACTTACTCCACAGTACTACCCCAGTGGGTGTCATTAGTCTTAACTTACTCCACAGTACTACCCCAGTGGGTGTCATTAGTCTTAACTTACTCCACAGTACTACCCCAGTGGGTGTCATTAGTCTTAACTTACTCCACAGTACTACCCCAGTGGGTGTCATTAGTCTTAACTTACTCCACAGTACTACCCCAGTGGGTGTCATTAGTCTTAACTTACTCCACAGTACTACCCCAGTGGGTGTCATTAGTCTTAACTTACTCCACAGTACTACCCCAGTGGGTGTCATTAGTCTTAACTTACTCCACAGTACTACCCCAGTGGGTGTCATTAGTCTTAACTTACTCCACAGTACTACCCCAGTGGGTGTCATTAGTCTTAACTTACTCCACAGTACTACCCCAGTGGGTGTCATTAGTCTTAACTTACTCCACAGTACTACCCCAGTGGGTGTCATTAGTCTTAACTTACTCCACAGTACTACCCCAGTGGGTGTCATTAGTCTTAACTTACTCCACAGTACTACCCCAGTGGGTGTCATTAGTCTTAACTTACTCCACAGTACTACCCCAGTGGGTGTCATTAGTCTTAACTTACTCCACAGTACTACCCCAGTGGGTGTCATTAGTCTTAACTTACTCCACAGTACTACCCCAGTGGGTGTCATTAGTCTTAACTTACTCCACAGTACTACCCCAGTGGGTGTCATTAGTCTTAACTTACTCCACAGTACTACCCCAGTGGGTGTCATTAGTCTTAACTTACTCCACAGTACTACCCCAGTGGGTGTCATTAGTCTTAACTTACTCCACAGTACTACCCCAGTGGGTGTCATTAGTCTTAACTTACTCCACAGTACTACCCCAGTGGGTGTCATTAGTCTTAACTTACTCCACAGTACTACCCCAGTGGGTGTCATTAGTCTTAACTTACTCCACAGTACTACCCCAGTGGGTGTCATTAGTCTTAACTTACTCCACAGTACTACCCCAGTGGGTGTCATTAGTCTTAACTTACTCCACAGTACTACCCCAGTGGGTGTCATTAGTCTTAACTTACTCCACAGTACTACCCCAGTGGGTGTCATTAGTCTTAACTTACTCCACAGTACTACCCCAGTGGGTGTCATTAGTCTTAACTTACTCCACAGTACTACCCCAGTGGGTGTCATTAGTCTTAACTTACTCCACAGTACTACCCCAGTGGGTGTCATTAGTCTTAACTTACTCCACAGTACTACCCCAGTGGGTGTCATTAGTCTTAACTTACTCCACAGTACTACCCCAGTGGGTGTCATTAGTCTTAACTTACTCCACAGTACTACCCCAGTGGGTGTCATTAGTCTTAACTTACTCCACAGTACTACCCCAGTGGGTGTCATTAGTCTTAACTTACTCCACAGTACTACCCCAGTGGGTGTCATTAGTCTTAACTTACTCCACAGTACTACCCCAGTGGGTGTCATTAGTCTTAACTTACTCCACAGTACTACCCCAGTGGGTGTCATTAGTCTTAACTTACTCCACAGTACTACCCCAGTGGGTGTCATTAGTCTTAACTTACTCCACAGTACTACCCCAGTGGGTGTCATTAGTCTTAACTTACTCCACAGTACTACCCCAGTGGGTGTCATTAGTCTTAACTTACTCCACAGTACTACCCCAGTGGGTGTCATTAGTCTTAACTTACTCCACAGTACTACCCCAGTGGGTGTCATTAGTCTTAACTTACTCCACAGTACTACCCCAGTGGGTGTCATTAGTCTTAACTTACTCCACAGTACTACCCCAGTGGGTGTCATTAGTCTTAACTTACTCCACAGTACTACCCCAGTGGGTGTCATTAGTCTTAACTTACTCCACAGTACTACCCCAGTGGGTGTCATTAGTCTTAACTTACTCCACAGTACTACCCCAGTGGGTGTCATTAGTCTTAACTTACTCCACAGTACTACCCCAGTGGGTGTCATTAGTCTTAACTTACTCCACAGTACTACCCCAGTGGGTGTCATTAGTCTTAACTTACTCCACAGTACTACCCCAGTGGGTGTCATTAGTCTTAACTTACTCCACAGTACTACCCCAGTGGGTGTCATTAGTCTTAACTTACTCCACAGTACTACCCCAGTGGGTGTCATTAGTCTTAACTTACTCCACAGTACTACCCCAGTGGGTGTCATTAGTCTTAACTTACTCCACAGTACTACCCCAGTGGGTGTCATTAGTCTTAACTTACTCCACAGTACTACCCCAGTGGGTGTCATTAGTCTTAACTTACTCCACAGTACTACCCCAGTGGGTGTCATTAGTCTTAACTTACTCCACAGTACTACCCCAGTGGGTGTCATTAGTCTTAACTTACTCCACAGTACTACCCCAGTGGGTGTCATTAGTCTTAACTTACTCCACAGTACTACCCCAGTGGGTGTCATTAGTCTTAACTTACTCCACAGTACTACCCCAGTGGGTGTCATTAGTCTTAACTTACTCCACAGTACTACCCCAGTGGGTGTCATTAGTCTTAACTTACTCCACAGTACTACCCCAGTGGGTGTCATTAGTCTTAACTTACTCCACAGTACTACCCCAGTGGGTGTCATTAGTCTTAACTTACTCCACAGTACTACCCCAGTGGGTGTCATTAGTCTTAACTTACTCCACAGTACTACCCCAGTGGGTGTCATTAGTCTTAACTTACTCCACAGTACTACCCCAGTGGGTGTCATTAGTCTTAACTTACTCCACAGTACTACCCCAGTGGGTGTCATTAGTCTTAACTTACTCCACAGTACTACCCCAGTGGGTGTCATTAGTCTTAACTTACTCCACAGTACTACCCCAGTGGGTGTCATTAGTCTTAACTTACTCCACAGTACTACCCCAGTGGGTGTCATTAGTCTTAACTTACTCCACAGTACTACCCCAGTGGGTGTCATTAGTCTTAACTTACTCCACAGTACTACCCCAGTGGGTGTCATTAGTCTTAACTTACTCCACAGTACTACCCCAGTGGGTGTCATTAGTCTTAACTTACTCCACAGTACTACCCCAGTGGGTGTCATTAGTCTTAACTTACTCCACAGTACTACCCCAGTGGGTGTCATTAGTCTTAACTTACTCCACAGTACTACCCCAGTGGGTGTCATTAGTCTTAACTTACTCCACAGTACTACCCCAGTGGGTGTCATTAGTCTTAACTTACTCCACAGTACTACCCCAGTGGGTGTCATTAGTCTTAACTTACTCCACAGTACTACCCCAGTGGGTGTCATTAGTCTTAACTTACTCCACAGTACTACCCCAGTGGGTGTCATTAGTCTTAACTTACTCCACAGTACTACCCCAGTGGGTGTCATTAGTCTTAACTTACTCCACAGTACTACCCCAGTGGGTGTCATTAGTCTTAACTTACTCCACAGTACTACCCCAGTGGGTGTCATTAGTCTTAACTTACTCCACAGTACTACCCCAGTGGGTGTCATTAGTCTTAACTTACTCCACAGTACTACCCCAGTGGGTGTCATTAGTCTTAACTTACTCCACAGTACTACCCCAGTGGGTGTCATTAGTCTTAACTTACTCCACAGTACTACCCCAGTGGGTGTCATTAGTCTTAACTTACTCCACAGTACTACCCCAGTGGGTGTCATTAGTCTTAACTTACTCCACAGTACTACCCCAGTGGGTGTCATTAGTCTTAACTTACTCCACAGTACTACCCCAGTGGGTGTCATTAGTCTTAACTTACTCCACAGTACTACCCCAGTGGGTGTCATTAGTCTTAACTTACTCCACAGTACTACCCCAGTGGGTGTCATTAGTCTTAACTTACTCCACAGTACTACCCCAGTGGGTGTCATTAGTCTTAACTTACTCCACAGTACTACCCCAGTGGGTGTCATTAGTCTTAACTTACTCCACAGTACTACCCCAGTGGGTGTCATTAGTCTTAACTTACTCCACAGTACTACCCCAGTGGGTGTCATTAGTCTTAACTTACTCCACAGTACTACCCCAGTGGGTGTCATTAGTCTTAACTTACTCCACAGTACTACCCCAGTGGGTGTCATTAGTCTTAACTTACTCCACAGTACTACCCCAGTGGGTGTCATTAGTCTTAACTTACTCCACAGTACTACCCCAGTGGGTGTCATTAGTCTTAACTTACTCCACAGTACTACCCCAGTGGGTGTCATTAGTCTTAACTTACTCCACAGTACTACCCCAGTGGGTGTCATTAGTCTTAACTTACTCCACAGTACTACCCCAGTGGGTGTCATTAGTCTTAACTTACTCCACAGTACTACCCCAGTGGGTGTCATTAGTCTTAACTTACTCCACAGTACTACCCCAGTGGGTGTCATTAGTCTTAACTTACTCCACAGTACTACCCCAGTGGGTGTCATTAGTCTTAACTTACTCCACAGTACTTAGTCTTAACTTACTCCACAGTACTACCCCAGTGGGTGTCATTAGTCTTAACTTACTCCACAGTACTACCCCAGTGGGTGTCATTAGTCTTAACTTACTCCACAGTACTACCCCAGTGGGTGTCATTAGTCTTAACTTACTCCACAGTACTACCCCAGTGGGTGTCATTAGTCTTAACTTACTCCACAGTACTACCCCAGTGGGTGTCATTAGTCTTAACTTACTCCACAGTACTACCCCAGTGGGTGTCATTAGTCTTAACTTACTCCACAGTACTACCCCAGTGGGTGTCATTAGTCTTAACTTACTCCACAGTACTACCCCAGTGGGTGTCATTAGTCTTAACTTACTCCACAGTACTACCCCAGTGGGTGTCATTAGTCTTAACTTACTCCACAGTACTACCCCAGTGGGTGTCATTAGTCTTAACTTACTCCACAGTACTACCCCAGTGGGTGTCATTAGTCTTAACTTACTCCACAGTACTACCCCAGTGGGTGTCATTAGTCTTAACTTACTCCACAGTACTACCCCAGTGGGTGTCATTAGTCTTAACTTACTCCACAGTACTACCCCAGTGGGTGTCATTAGTCTTAACTTACTCCACAGTACTACCCCAGTGGGTGTCATTAGTCTTAACTTACTCCACAGTACTACCCCAGGGGTGTCATAGTCTTAACTTACTCCACAGTACTACCCCAGTGGGTGTCATTAGTCTTAACTTACTCCACAGTACTACCCCAGTGGGTGTCATTAGTCTTAACTTACTCCACAGTACTACCCCAGTGGGTGTCATTAGTCTTAACTTACTCCACAGTACTACCCCAGTGGGTGTCATTAGTCTTAACTTACTCCACAGTACTACCCCAGTGGGTGTCATTAGTCTTAACTTACTCCACAGTACTACCCCAGTGGGTGTCATTAGTCTTAACTTACTCCACAGTACTACCCCAGTGGGTGTCATTAGTCTTAACTTACTCCACAGTACTACCCCAGTGGGTGTCATTAGTCTTAACTTACTCCACAGTACTACCCCAGTGGGTGTCATTAGTCTTAACTTACTCCACAGTACTACCCCAGTGGGTGTCATTAGTCTTAACTTACTCCACAGTACTACCCCAGTGGGTGTCATTAGTCTTAACTTACTCCACAGTACTACCCCAGTGGGTGTCATTAGTCTTAACTTACTCCACAGTACTACCCCAGTGGGTGTCATTAGTCTTAACTTACTCCACAGTACTTAGTCTTAACTTACTCCACAGTACTACCCCAGTGGGTGTCATTAGTCTTAACTTACTCCACAGTACTACCCCAGTGGGTGTCATTAGTCTTAACTTACTCCACAGTACTACCCCAGTGGGTGTCATTAGTCTTAACTTACTCCACAGTACTACCCCAGTGGGTGTCATTAGTCTTAACTTACTCCACAGTACTACCCCAGTGGGTGTCATTAGTCTTAACTTACTCCACAGTACTACCCCAGTGGGTGTCATTAGTCTTAACTTACTCCACAGTACTACCCCAGTGGGTGTCATTAGTCTTAACTTACTCCACAGTACTACCCCAGTGGGTGTCATTAGTCTTAACTTACTCCACAGTACTACCCCAGTGGGTGTCATTAGTCTTAACTTACTCCACAGTACTACCCCAGTGGGTGTCATTAGTCTTAACTTACTCCACAGTACTACCCCAGTGGGTGTCATTAGTCTTAACTTACTCCACAGTACTACCCCAGTGGGTGTCATTAGTCTTAACTTACTCCACAGTACTACCCCAGTGGGTGTCATTAGTCTTAACTTACTCCACAGTACTACCCCAGTGGGTGTCATTAGTCTTAACTTACTCCACAGTACTACCCCAGTGGGTGTCATTAGTCTTAACTTACTCCACAGTACTACCCCAGTGGGTGTCATTAGTCTTAACTTACTCCACAGTACCCCCAGTGGGTGTCATTAGTCTTAACTTACTCCACAGTACTACCCCAGTGGGTGTCATTAGTCTTAACTTACTCCACAGTACTACCCCAGTGGGTGTCATTAGTCTTAACTTACTCCACAGTACTACCCCAGTGGGTGTCATTAGTCTTAACTTACTCCACAGTACTACCCCAGTGGGTGTCATTAGTCTTAACTTACTCCACAGTACTACCCCAGTGGGTGTCATTAGTCTTAACTTACTCCACAGTACTACCCCAGTGGGTGTCATTAGTCTTAACTTACTCCACAGTACTACCCCAGTGGGTGTCATTAGTCTTAACTTACTCCACAGTACTACCCCAGTGGGTGTCATTAGTCTTAACTTACTCCACAGTACTACCCCAGTGGGTGTCATTAGTCTTAACTTACTCCACAGTACTACCCCAGTGGGTGTCATTAGTCTTAACTTACTCCACAGTACTACCCCAGTGGGTGTCATTAGTCTTAACTTACTCCACAGTACTACCCCAGTGGGTGTCATTAGTCTTAACTTACTCCACAGTACTACCCCAGTGGGTGTCATTAGTCTTAACTTACTCCACAGTACTACCCCAGTGGGTGTCATTAGTCTTAACTTACTCCACAGTACTACCCCAGTGGGTGTCATTAGTCTTAACTTACTCCACAGTACTACCCCAGTGGGTGTCATTAGTCTTAACTTACTCCACAGTACTACCCCAGTGGGTGTCATTAGTCTTAACTTACTCCACAGTACTACCCCAGTGGGTGTCATTAATCTTAACTTACTCCACAGTACTACCCCAGGGGTCATTAGTCTTAACTTACTCCACAGTACTACCCCAGTGGGTGTCATTAGTCTTAACTTACTCCACAGTACTACCCCAGTGGGTGTCATTAGTCTTAACTTACTCCACAGTACTACCCCAGTGGGTGTCATTAGTCTTAACTTACTCCACAGTACTACCCCAGTGGGTGTCATTAGTCTTAACTTACTCCACAGTACTACCCCAGTGGGTGTCATTAGTCTTAACTTACTCCACAGTACTACCCCAGTGGGTGTCATTAGTCTTAACTTACTCCACAGTACTACCCCAGTGGGTGTCATTAGTCTTAACTTACTCCACAGTACTACCCCAGTGGGTGTCATTAGTCTTAACTTACTCCACAGTACTACCCCAGTGGGTGTCATTAGTCTTAACTTACTCCACAGTACTACCCCAGTGGGTGTCATTAGTCTTAACTTACTCCACAGTACTACCCCAGTGGGTGTCATTAGTCTTAACTTACTCCACAGTACTACCCCAGTGGGTGTCATTAGTCTTAACTTACTCCACAGTACTACCCCAGTGGGTGTCATTAGTCTTAACTTACTCCACAGTACTACCCCAGTGGGTGTCATTAGTCTTAACTTACTCCACAGTACTACCCCAGTGGGTGTCATTAGTCTTAACTTACTCCACAGTACTACCCCAGTGGGTGTCATTAGTCTTAACTTACTCCCGTATACCCCAGTGCTTAGTCTTAACTTACTCCACAGTACTACCCCAGTGGGTGTCATTAGTCTTAACTTACTCCACAGTACTACCCCAGTGGGTGTCATTAGTCTTAACTTACTCCACAGTACTACCCCAGTGGGTGTCATTAGTCTTAACTTACTCCACAGTACTACCCCAGTGGGTGTCATTAGTCTTAACTTACTCCACAGTACTACCCCAGTGGGTGTCATTAGTCTTAACTTACTCCACAGTACTACCCCAGTGGGTGTCATTAGTCTTAACTTACTCCACAGTACTACCCCAGTGGGTGTCATTAGTCTTAACTTACTCCACAGTACTACCCCAGTGGGTGTCATTAGTCTTAACTTACTCCACAGTACTACCCCAGTGGGTGTCATTAATCTTAACTTACTCCACAGTACTTAGTCTTAACTTACTCCACAGTACTACCCCAGTGGGTGTCATTAGTCTTAACTTACTCCACAGTACTACCCCAGTGGGTGTCATTAGTCTTAACTTACTCCACAGTACTACCCCAGTGGGTGTCATTAGTCTTAACTTACTCCACAGTACTACCCAGTGG